>CAUYLG010004714.1:0-61006 GCA_963573385.1 Cacajao melanocephalus
GATTTTTGCACATTGATTTTGTATCCTGAGACTTTGCTGAAGTTGCTTATCAGTTTCAGGAGATTTTGGGCTGAGACAATGGGGTCTTGTAAATATACAATCATGTCATCTGCAAATAGAGACAATTTGACTTCCTCCTTTCCTAATTGAATACCCTTTCTTTTTCTTGCCTGATTGCTCTGGCTAGAACTTCCAATACTATATTGAATAGGAGTGGTAAGAGAGGGCATCCTTGTCCAGTGCCAGATTTCAAAGGGAATGCTTCCAGTTTTTGCCCATTCAGTATTATATTGATTGTGGGTTTGTCATAAGTAGCTTTTATTATTTTGAGATACGTTCCCTCAATACCTAGTTTATTGAGGGTTTTTAGCATAAAGGGCTGTTGAATTTTGTTGAAGGCCTTCTCTGCATCTATTGAGATAATCATGTGGTTTTTGTCTTTGGTTCTGTTTATGTGGTTAATTCCATTTATAGACTTGCATATGTTGAACCAGCCTTGCATCCCCAGGATGAAGCCTACTTGATCATGGTGGATAAGCTTTTTGATGTGCTGTTGCAATCAGTTTGCCAGTATTTTATTGAAGATTTCTGCATCTATATTCATCATGGATATTGGCCTGAAGTTTTCTTTTCTTGTTGAGTCTCTGTCGGGTTTTGGTATCAGGATGATGTTGGTCTCATAAAATGATTTGGGAAGGAGTCCCTCTCTTTGGATTGTTTGGAATAGTTTCAGAAGGAATGGTACCAGCTCCTCTTTGTGCATCTGGTAGAATTCAGCTGTGAATCCATCTGGACCTGGGCTTTTTTTGGGTGGTAGGCTGTTAATTGCTGCCTCAACTTCAGCCCTTGTTATTGGTCTATTCAGGGTTTTGACTTCTTCCTGGTTTAGGCTTGGGAGGATGCAAGTGTCCAGGAATTTATCCATTTCTTCCAGGTTTACTAGTTTTTGTGCAGAGAGTTGTTTGTAATAATCTTTGATGATGGTTTGTATTTCTGTGGAATCTGTGCTGATATCCCCTTTGTTGTTTTTTATTGCATCTATTTGATTATTCTCTCTTTTCTTTTTTATTAATCTGGCTAGCGGTTTGTCTATTTTGTTGATCTTTGTGAAAAAACCGCTCCTGGATTTATTGATTTTTTTGAAGGGTTTTTTGTGTCTCTATCTCCTTCAGTTCTGCTCTGATCTTAGTTATTTCTTGTCTTCTGCTAGGTTTTGGGGTTTTTTTTATCTTGCTCCTCTAGCTCTTTCAATTTTGATGATAGGTTGTTGATTTTAGATCTTTCCTTGCTTCCCATGTGGGCATTTTTAGTTATATATTTTCCTCTAGACACTGCTGTAAATGTGTCCCAGAGATTCTGGTATGTTGTGTCTTCGTTCTTGTTGGTTTCAAAGAACAGCTTTATTTCGGCCATCATTTCACTGTTTACCAGTCAACATTCAAGAGTCCGTTGTTCAGTTTCCATGAAGATGCGTAGTTCTGAGTTAGTTTCTGAATTCTGAGTTCTAACTTGATTGCACTGTGGTCTGAGAGACTGTTATGATTTCCGTTCTTTTGAATTTGCTGAGGAGTGATTTACTTCCAATTATGTGGTCAGTTTTAGAGTAGGTGTGATGTGGTGCTGAGAAGAATGTATATTCTGTGGATTTGGAGTGGAGAGTTCTATAAATGTCTATTAGGTTTGCTTGGTAGATATTCTTATATGTCTTACATAATTCACCCATGAAGCAGTCAAGTCTTCAGTGTTTGTTTTACGGATGATTTTAGCTAGTGGTTCGGTCTTCTTCTTCATTATTGGTCTATTCAGATTTTCTCCTTTTTAGGATTTTGTGTTGGTAGGTTATGTGTGTCTAGAAATTTGTATATCTCTGCTAAGTTACCCAGTTTGTTAGGATGTAATTGTTCTAGGTAGTCTTTTACGATCCTTTATATTTCTGTAGTATCAGTTGCAGTGTTTCCTCTCTCACATCTGATTTTATTTGAGTGTTCTTTTTTTCTTTTCTTTCTTTCCTTTCTTTTTTTTTTAAATTTTCTTTCTTTCTTTCTTTTCTTTTATTATTTATACAGGGTCTTGCTCTTGCCTGTGCTGGAGTGCAGTGCTGCAATCATGTCTCACTGCAGCCTTGACCTCCTGGGCTGAAGTGATCCTCTCACCTCAGTCTCCTGAATAGCTGGGACTGCAAGTTTGTGCTACCATGCCTGGCTATTTTTTTTTTCTTTTTTTTGAGACAAGCTCTGGCTGTATTGCCCAGGTGGAGTGCACTGACACGATCTTGGCTCACTGAAGCCTCTGTCTCCTGGGCTCAAGCTGTCCTACTTCAGCCTCCTGAATAGCTGGGACTACAGGTGTGCACCAACACGCCCAGCTAATTTTGTATCTTTTTGTAGATACGGGGTTTTACTGTGTTGCCTAGGCTGGTCTCGAACTCCTGAGCTCAAGCAGTCTGCCCACCTTGGCCTCCCAAAGTGCTGAGATTACAGGCTTGAGCCACCATGCCCAGCCCCAGCTATTTTTAAAAATATTTTTTGTACAGATAACGATCATGCTATGTTGCTCAGGCTGGCCTTGAACTCCTGGACTCAGGTGATCCTTCTGCCTCAGCCTCCTAAAATGCTGCAATTACAGGTGTGAGCCACTATGCCCAGCTTCTTTTTTTTGTTTTTCCACCTCTTGGTCTGTCTAAAGGTTTGTTCATCTTTTCAGAAAACTTTTTAGTTTCCTTTTTTATTATTTTTCTTATTTCTTTTTTTTCAGTTCTGGTCTTTATTATTTCCTCACTTTGGGCTTAGTTTGTTGTTCTTCTAAGTCCTCAAGGTGTAGTGTTAGGGTGTTTAATTGTGATTTTCTTTTTTCATGTAGGCATTTATTGTCATTAACTGCCCTTTTAAATCCTTTGCTTGTTCAGGTATGTGTTACTTCATTTCCACTTATTTATGAATTTTCTAATTTTCTTCCTGTTAGTGATTTCTATTTTCATACAGCTGTAGTCAGAAAAGATATTTGATATGACTTTAATCTTCTTAAATTTGTTAAGACTTGCTTTATTGTTGCTGATGTGGCCTAACATATGATCTACCTTGGATGATGTTCTGTGTTCACTTGAAAAAAATGTGTATTTTGCTGCTGTTGGATGGAATGTTCTGTGTAGGTCTGTTAGATTCTTTAGGTCTAAAGTGTAGTTCTAGTCTAATGTTTCTTTATTGGTTTTCTGTGCGAATGATCTGTCCATTGTTAAAAGTAGGGTATTAAAGTCCCCCATTATTTTATTGCAATCTATCTCTGCCTTAGGTTGATTATTAATTTGCTTTATATATTTATGTGCTCTGATGTTGTTGACATATGTAATCAGCCTTTGGAATCTGTAGGGGATTTGTTTCAGGGTGACCACTCCCCCACCTGTGGTTACTAAAATATAGGCATGTTCAAGTATCTTATAAATGATATTGTATTTGTTTGAAAATTATGCACCTCCTCTCATATACTTTAAAACATCTCTAGATTACTATAATACTTAACATAAATGCTATGTAAATAGTTGTTTTGTAGTATTATTTGGGGAATAATGACAAGGGAAAATATCTGCACCTGCATAGTACAGTTGGACCCATCCACTTTTTTTTTCTGGATATTTTCAATCTATGGCAGGTTGAATCTACCCTACTCAGTGGAGATATGGTACCCATGAATTTAGATGGCCAAGTGTGTATTTACAATTATTCTATCTTCTTGATGAGTGGATCCCTTTATTATTATTTATTATTATATAATGACCTTTGTCTCCTATTATGGTGTTTGACTTAAAGTTTACTTTGTCTATTACAAGTAATACTTAATCTAGCTGTCTTTTGGTTTCTATCTGCATGGAGTGTTTTTTCCCCCGTTCCTTTGTTTTTTAATTTATGTATGTCCATAAGGGTGAGTGAGTCCCTTGTAAGCAACATATCATTTGTGTCTTTGTTTTTTTCTTTTTTTTTCTTTTCTTTTTTGAGATGGAGTCTGGCTCTGTTGCCAGGCTGGAGTGCAGTGGCGCGATCTTGGTTCACTGCAACCTGTGTCTCCCAGGTTCAAGTGATTCTCCTGCCTCCGCCTCCCGAGTAGCTGGAATTACATGCACACACCACAACGCCCAGCTAATTTTTGTATTTTTAGTAGAGATGGGGTTTCACTATGTTGGCCAGATGGTCTCAATCTCTTGACCTCGTGATCTGCCTGCCTCAGCCTCCCAAAGTGCTGGGATTACAGGTGTGAGCCACTGCTCCCGGCAAAGTATAGTTATTTTATGTGATTGGTTATTATCAGCTTAAAATATCCTGCTATAAGGATAGGCCTCTGCTTTTGTTTTTCTTTGAAAATCTTCATCTCTTTTTCATTTCTGAAGGACAGCTTTGCTGGGTATGGTATTCGTTGTGCGAATTTTTTTTTTTTTTCCTGACAGCAGTTTATATATGTCATTCCATTCTCTCCTGGCCTGTAAGGTCTTTGGTGACAGGTCTGCTCATAACCTTATTGGAACTCCCGCATATGTGATTTGCATCTTTTTTCATGCTGCTTCCAAGATCCTCACTTTGCTTTTCATTTTTGACTGTTTGATTATATTACGTCTTAGGGTAGCCTTGTTTGGATTGAATGTGATTGGAGATGTTTGCCCTTCCTGAGTTTGGATATTTATATATTTTCCTGAGTGTGGAAACATTGCTGCTGTTTCTTTATGTGGTCTCTTTGTTTATTCCTTGTCTTCTTGCTCTCCTGTAACTCAAAAATTTGCTCTTTTGATGATGTCCCATGAATCCTGTAATTTTTCTTCATTTTTGTTTTTTCTCCTTTGTGTATTTCTACATAGTCTGTTTTCAAGTTCAGAGATTTTTAAATTTTCCTTCTCTACTATTGATGATCTCAATTGCATTTTTCATTTCATTTGGAAGAACTGTAAAGGAAGGAAGGAAGGAATAAAAATACAAGCAGAAGTTTTAGGAAAAAGATAACTCTTGAATAATAATAAAAGGTGATTTTCTAAGAAGACCAATCAAATAGTCGACATAGGGTGGAGTCTGATTTGCCACTGCTGTTCCGCATGTTTTGTGCCCTCTTGGAGGAGCAATGGATAGTGCTCAAAATACTGACTTCAGTGTTTCTGCTTGGAACCCTGCTGAGGCAGCCAGAGATGGAATTGAGTTTTGACTTGTTTGTAAAACCAAAACATTCTGTTTCTAATTCTTTATAGTCAAAAGTAGAATAGCACATTTTAAGTAAGCCAGGTATCAATTCCCAGAGTCCTTTATATGGTGGTCATTATGGGGGAGTAACAAAAACCACAGAGGATCAGACTTAGGGACAAACTTGACTGCATTCAAGACCTGGTTCACCACTTCCTAAGTAGATGATATTTGAAGAGTCATTTGTGTTTTCTGAATTTAGGTTTTTTCAGTACTAAATAGGGCTATTGTTCAGATAAATAAATGAGCATATGTATATGTATATGCACATATATATGTATATATATGTAATGTCTAACACATAACAGTCCCTAGTAAATAGCAGTTGGTGTTAATACTCATTTTATACAGAACATATATCATTTCTAGTAGGTTTCTCACATATCACCGGCAGTAAGGTATTTGATAAATGGTAAGTAATGCTTGTTGATTAATCATTGATGTCTACATGAGTCCCATTACTCTATATAAAGAGGAATAGATTGCCAGTTATCCACTTATATTTATAAGCCACCTGGACATGTCCTTGAAATCACAAAAAAGTGTGTCTAGACATATTTCACTGTCACCCTCACAGGATAGCCATGTATTTGTCCTATGGTAAGTTTTTCCGAAAATCTGCTTTAGGTACCTATATTAGTGTGTTCTCACTGCTACGAAGAAATATGTAAGACTGGATCATTCATAAAGAAAAGAGGTTGACTGACAGTTCTGCATGGCTGGGGAGGCCTCAGGAAACTTATAATCATGGCAGAAGGCACCTCTTCACAGGGTGGCAGGAGAAATAATGAGCGCAAGCAGGGGAAATGCCAGATCTTTATAAAACCATCAAATTTTGTGAGACTCACTCATTATCACGAAAACAGCATGGGGAAAACTGCCCCCATGATCAAATTACGTCCTCCTGGTTCTGCCCTTGACATGTGGGGATTATTACAATTCAAGATGAGATTTGGGTGGGGACACAGAGCCATACTGTATCAGTACCCTGTGTACAATATAGAGTCCAGTGCTCTAGGCCTTAGTATTCACACTAGTAGTTCCTTTCTGAGGTGCTGAGGTGGACCAGAGAGGGCTGTTGTGTAAGTTAGCTCCCTTGTATGTGTGCTTTGGGAAGAGGTGCTGCATAATCTCATTTGTGAGTTATATTACCATGGGCACAAAAAGACTCACATTATCAGGTGTTAAGGTTCTTTACCTGTACAATGAGGATATTATACTTTTACTTACAACAGCCTGGCTCACAATTTCTTTTTCTGGCTTTAGTTGAGACAGAACTGCAATGGCATTTTATGGATGTAGTGTGTATTTATGTGAATTTATATGAATTATATGAGAATTTCGAACCAGGACGGAATGACTTCCATGCATGTGAATGTTGGAACTGTGATTATGTCTGGGTTTTCGTGCCTACTTTCTTTTCCAGGACTTCTTTCTAGGAACCCAATCTGTCTTCATGAAGAAAAGACAGAGGCAGAAAGGAAGATGGCTTACTGCCTGACAAATTGTTATCAGGTATGCAGAAAGTTTATACTTTCACAAAATTACATACTTGTATCACTGGTAAACACATTGCCTTCTAGGCAGATGTTTCTCCGGAGCTTATTTAAGTAAATAAAGACTCACTCAAGCACTGAGTCACTAGCTGAATTTTCCCAGAGAGTGGAGGTTCTCATACTGGTGAAAGATTACCTTGAAAAATTTCAGTAAGGATTAATTAATCTTGTTCCTTATGGTGCCAGATACATGTTTCTCATTTTGCTGAGTGGTCTGGCAGATGCGCCACCACACCTGGCTAATTTTATATTTTTAGTAGAGATGGGGTTTCTCCATGTTGGTCAGGCTGGTCTTGAACTCCCGACCTCAGGTGATCTGCCCGCCTCAGCCTCCCAAAGTATTGGGATTACAGGCGTGAGCCGCCGTGCCGGGCCATTTATCACTGTTTATCAAGTATATGATGCAGTGTTCTCTGGGGTATTTTTTTTTTTTGAGATGGAGTCTTGCTCTGTCACCAGACTGGAGTGCAGTGGCGCAATCTTGGCTCACTGCAACTTCCGCCTCCCGGGTTCAAGTGATTCCCCTGACTCAGCCTCCTGAGTAGATGGGACTACAGGTGTGCACCACCACGCCCAGCTAATTTTCTTTGTATTTTAGTTGAGATGGGGTTTCACCATTTTGGCCATGATGGTCTCAATCCCCTGACCTCATGATCCGCCTGCCTTGGCCTCCCAAAGTGCTGGGATTATAGGCATGAGTCACCACACCCAGCCTAGGGTAATTTTCAATAGAGGGAAATACGGTGAGAAAGTGCCCACAGTCTGCTTGTGATGAGAAATTCATGTTTGAGATGTACCATTAAAGCCACACAGCTAGAATTGATAAGTAGTGAATGAGCAAGGATATAGAGAGGAATACTTGGGATTTATCTGGGATTGTTGAGCCTTGGGTAGATAATGAGAGACCTCACAACTCTTTATAGACACTGGGGTCTCTTAACTGATTCTTCAGTGAACATTGGTTGATGTGTTACTTGGCATAAGTCAGCATGTGTGTGATGGTTTAGGACTCAGTGACCTTTGAGGATGTGAGTGTGGACTTCACTCAGGAGGAGTGGACTTTACTGGACCCACTTCAGAGAAACTTTTACAGAGATGTGGTGCTGGAGAATTATGAGAACCTGGCCAAAGTCGGTAAGACTGCCATCATTTTATGCAGCCTCTTATGGAAGAGACATACATTGTGTACTTACTGTGTTACAGAATTCTTTCTGTCAACACTGAATATAACAGAGACACTGTCCCTGCCCTAGTAGGTCTTAATTTCTCTGGTGGTTTTCAAAATGTGGTCCAGTTTCAACAGTATCACTGTTATTCCCTCAGAAATGTACAGTCTTAATCTCTGCCTTTGACCTACTGAATCAGAACCTGTCCACTTGGATTGTCATCTGTGTTTTAACTGTCCTTCCACATGAATGTGATGCACTATAATATTAAGAATCACTGGTGTAGTTTTATTCTCCAAGTATACAAGGGTCTCTTTGTTTCACTTTCTTTTTTTTTTTTTCTTCATTCGAGTTTGACAGCATACCTTATTTCTGTGACTACAAGGTTATTGCTTTGTAAATGTGTACATAAGCATGAATTTGCTTTTCAGAGGTCAGAGATAGCTGATTTTTGGGTGCACAGAAGAGGTATTTTCAGTTTTAGTCTATTTGAAATAATTTCACTGTTTTCTCTAGAACTGTAGTTCCTGATTAATAGAAAGGTTTATCGTCTCTTGCATGAGCCTCTTCCATTGATTTTTTAATTTTTTTGAGATGGAGTTTTGCTCTTGTTGCCCAGGCTGGAGCACAGTGGTATGATCTTGGCTCACTGCAACCTCCACCTCCTGGGTTCAAGTGATTCTTCTGCCTCAGCCTCCCAAGTAGCTAGGATTACAGGCACATGCCACCACACCTGGCTAATTTTTGTATTTGTAGTAGAGATGAGGTTTCACCATGTTAATCAGGCTGGTCTTGAATTCCTGACCTGATCCGCCCGCCTTGACCTCCCAAAGTGCTGGGAGTATAGGCGTGAGCCCCCTTGCCTGGCCTGAGCCTCTTCCATTAATGTATTATTATTCATGTAAAGGATTTCAGCTCCTTAAACCCAGTCTGATCTCTTGGTTGGAAGAAGAAGAAGAATTGAGGACATTGCAGCAAGGACTTCTCCAAGGTGAGTATTTGTGAAGAACTGCCTTGGTCAGTGAGAAGTTCAGTATGTTTGGAACTGTGTTAGTCAGTTCTTGTGTTGCAAGAAATACCCGAGACTGGGTAATTTATAAAGAAAATAGGTTTATTTTGGCTCACAGTTCTGCAGGCTCTACAGAAAGCATGGTGCTCACATCTGCTTCAGGTGAGAGCCTCAGAAGCCTTAGAATCATGGCAGAAGGCAAAGGGGGAGCAGGCAAATTACATGATGAGAAAGGGAGTAAAAGATAAGTTGGGGGTGGTATCACAGTCTTCTAAACCAGCAGTCCCCACCCTTTTTGGCATGAGGGACCAGTTTCATGGAAGACAGTTTTTTTCACAGAAAATTCCTGGGTGGCAGGGGCATGGTTTCAGGATGATTCAGGTGCATTACATTTTTGTGGACTTTATTTCTACTATCATTACATTATAATATATAATGAAGTAATTATACAGCTCACCATAAGGTAGAATCAGTGGGAACCCTGAGGTTGATTTCCTGTAACTGGATGGTCCCATTTGGGGATCTGGGGGTGAGGGAGGCAGTGACAGATCATCAAGCATTAGATTCTCCTAAGGAGCACGCAAGCTAAATCCCTGGCATGCACAGTTCATGATAAGAGTTTGCTCTTCTATGAGAATCTAATGCTGCTGCTGATCTGACAAGAGGCAGAGCTCAGGAGGCAATGTAGGATGGGGAGTGGCTATAAATATAGGTAAGGCTTCACTAGCTCTCCTGCCACTCACCTCCTGTGGTGCAGCCCAGTTCTGGTCCATGGCCTCAGAGTTGGAGACTCCTATTTTAAACTACCAGGTCTCACACGAACTCAGAACAAGAACTCCCTCATTACTCCGAGGATGTCAGTAAGCCATTCATGAAAGATCTGCCCCCATGATCCAAATACCTCCTACCAGGCCCCACCCCAAATATTTGGTGTTACATTTCCATATGAGATTTGGACGGAACTAACATCTAAACCATCAGAAACATAATGAGGAAACTCTTAAGATGTACCTTGTCTCACAAGGTTGAGGCCATTTAACTCAGAAGTTATAGCAAATATTCCATTTCTGATGCTAAGTTTCCATCTACTCCAACTTTCTATGATCTCTTGAAACTATATATTTTGTTTCTTTTTCAAGTTCTTTGCTTTGAAGTATGTTCTTGGTCCACATCTTTCCTATTTTTCTGATAACATTCTTTCTGTTTAACATTAGTTTTATAAACTAGTCAGTTTATAGCAAATTAGCTAAAATTTTGACTCTTTATTCTTATCATTGCCAAATTTTTGACATAGTCTAAATGTTCAAATTTGGCTTTTTTTTCTTATGTTTATTTTGAAAACAAATGTGAATAAGGCCTATCATTTTTAACTCTTTCATTTACCTTTTTTCTTTTTTTTTTTTTTTACAAACCTCAATTTATGTTTTTGTTTAATTTCAGAATGGGCAATAAAACTTCACACCAATGTTTCAGCAGTGCAGCAGGATTTTTGTAAAATACAAACTTCTAATGGGATACAAATGGTAATGTTAAGAAAGGGTATTTCTTATTTTTCACATTCAGAGAATATTGGGACTTCCAATGAAGAAAATAGGCACAAAAGACAATTGAGAGAAATAGCATTCACTCAAGAGGGAACAACATCAGGCTGGGTGCAGTGGCTCACGCCTGTTATCCAAGCACTTTGTGAGGCCAAGGCAGGCGGATCACTTGAGGTCAGGAGTTCAAGACCAGCCTGATCAACATGGAGAAACCCTGTCTCTACTAAAACTACAAAATTAGCCAGGTGTGGTAGCGCATGCCTGTAATCGCAGCTGCTCAGCAGGCTGAGCAGGAGAAGCTCTTGAACCTGGGAGGTGGAGGTTGTGGTGAGCCAAGATCACCCCATTGCACTCCAGCCTGGGCAACAAGAGTGAAACTCTGTCTCAAAAAAAAAAAGTAAAAAGAGGGAGCAATGTCTCTGGAGAGATATTCTGATGATTAATTTGGAGGAGATCCAAAAACTTAATGTGAAACTGTGTCCTTCTTAAAAAAAAAATGGAGTAATGATATCAATGAGGAGGACACATTTTCTTGTAGGTAGACCTCTCTCTATTGTTCCTTAAAGCAAATACAGACTCTAGTTGAATTTTCCCCAGAAAGGCATACCTCTCACGTTGGTGAGGCATTACCCTGAAAATCATATCAGTATTTTTGTAGTTATGAATTAATGTTCATTTTCCCAGTGCCAACTGCATATTTTTTTTTCTGGGTGCCAGGACAGATGGTATGGGGTTTGAAAGTGTTCTTTTCTTAAGGAATTTATTCATATCATAATTTATCAAGTGTTTCTTGTGTGCTCTGGCGTGTATTGCAGTAGAAAGGAAAGGAGAAGAGTTCCTAGTCTAGTTGTGGTTGATAAGTTCACGTGTAAGAGGTGCTGTTACAGCCATGTTACTGGAGGAAATTGACAGTGAGTGAATGTGGACAGAAGAGTTCCTAGGACCATTGAACCTTGGGGTGTAGATAGTGGGAGCCCTCAGTACCCTGTATAGGCATTGGGTCCCCTTTCCTCATTCTTGAGCCAAAATTGGTGGACCTGTTACTTGTCTCAAACCAGCATGTGTCTGATGATTTAGGACCTAGTAACCTTTGACAGTGTAGCTGTGGAGTTCACCCAGGAAGAGTGGACTTTACTGGACCCAACAGAGAGAAACCTGTACCGTGATGTGATGCTGGAGAACTACAAGAACCTGTCTTCAGTAGGTAAGTGTGGCATCATCCCTTGTAGCCTCCTCTGGAACAAGATACAAATTATGTACTTACTGTGTTCTAGGATTAGTGATGTGAAATCTGAATACAATGGGATGTATACACATTGAAAAAAAATTTCATGAATAAAATAGGAAAAAACATACAGTTCTTATACTAATGGGTTTTAATCTTGTATGTTTGTTTGCATCAATAGCATCACCATCACTCCCTTAGATATGTGTACATTCTCAAACTCCACCTTTGATGTACTAAATCAAAAAGTCTGCTGTTGGGGCCTTGTCTTCAGATGAGTAATTCTCTTTAAAGTAATTAACTTTATAAACTACTACTGGTATGGTAGTTTTCCCAAGAGAATCAACATCTCTCTTTGAGCTTCCATTTTCTATTTTAATAAAGGTTTTAGTGGTTTTTAAATTTTGAATTGAACATTTCCTGTTTAGAAAGAAAAAGTGCAGCTCACTGCCAGTGCTCATTTCTTGGGGCAAACAGGAAATGGGTTAAGCTTGAGTGTGAATTTCAGGAGTCAGAGATAACCAGTGTCTTTGGAGAACAGAGAGAAGGGATGTGTGCAATTTAGGTACTTTTCATTGCCTTAATTAGAAATGTAGTCCCTGTTTCGTGGAAAAGTTTGCCATTTCTTGCATGAGCCTCTTCTGTTGGTGTATCTTTCCTTGTGTACAGGTTACCAGCTTTTCAAACCCAGTCTGATCTCTTGGATGGAGGGCGAGGAAGAGTTGAGCACATTGCCAAGAGTTCTCCAAGGTGAGTGTTTGTGAAGAACAACCCTGGTCCATGAGAAGTTCTCAGTATGTTTGGAAATATAATGAAGAAGTTTTATAAGATGCCCTTTGAATCAGAAGGCTGGGTCCACTGGATTTGGATGTTTCGGGGTTTCTTAACTTTTCATTCTCTGTTACTTTGCATCTATCCAGACTTCCCTATTATATAATAAATGACCTTCTTTAAGTTTATGGTTTTATTATATGCTTTTGTTCCTATTTTTCCTACTTTTTTTTCCCTGATAATACTGTTCCTGTTCATCATTATGTTTAATTTTCATAGAACAAGTTGTTTTAAAAATAACTAAAACTTGACCCCATATGATTGCCAAATTTTAGGTATATGTAAATTGCTCAAATCTGTCTGCTTTTTATTTAACCTACCATTTTGTGTGTAAACTCTCATATATATATTTTTCTCTTTTACTTCAGAATGGAAAATGTGCCTGAAAACCAATGGGCCACCCCTTTGGCAAGATAATTTTTGTTTAAAAACATTAAATGGGATTCAGTTGGTAAGATTAACAAAAGAACTTTTATTTTTCACATTCAGAGAAGACTGACATTGCATTGTAGAAATCAGAAATGGCTGGGCAGGGTGGCTCATGCCTATAATTCCAGCACTTTGGGAGGCTGAGGTGGGTGGATCATGAGGTCAGGAGTTGAGACCAGCTTAGCCAATATGGTGAAACCTCGTCTCTAGTAAAAATACAAAAATTAGCCGGGCGCAGTGGGGTGTGCCTGTAGTCCCAACTACTCAGAAGGCTGAAGCAGAAGAATTGCTTGAACTCGGGAGGCGGAGGTTTTAGTGAGCTGAGACGGCGCCACTGCACTCCAGCCTGGGAGACAGAGCGAGACTCTGTCTCAAAATAAAAAAAGAAATCAGCAGAAATGATAGATATTTGAGAGAAGTAGCACTCACTCAAGAGGGAGAAATATCTGGAGAGATATCCCATACCTAGTGTGAAGCTTGGTACTTAAGACTTCCCATGAATGTTCATTCCAACATGTATAACTAGACATTTGAGTTTTTAAAATAACTTCATGAAAAGCTATAGGAATCTTTCCAAGATTAGAGCAGATGGCATAGGATTCTTACAGTAGGATTCCATTGTTCAAGTTGAAGGAAATCCAAAGGGTAGGAACTATATGCATGTTATAAAAGTGGCAAAAATAATGATCATAATTTTATTTGTTTTGTTTTTTTGAGACAGAGTCTTGCTCTGTCGCCAGGCTGGAGTGCAGTGGTGCAATCTCCGCCTCCTGGGTTCAAGCAGTTCTCCTGCCTCAGCCTCCCGAGTAGCTGGGACTACAGGCGTGCATCACCACGCCCAGCTAATTTTTGTATTTTTTAGTAGAGACAGGGTTTCACCGTGTTGGCCAGGATGGTCTCGATCTCTTGACCTCGTGATCCACCGACCTTGGCCTCCCAAAGTGCTGGGATTACAGGCGTGAGCCACCACGCCCGGCCCATAATGTTTCTTAGATGAGTGATATCTATTAATAAGTTTGCTAAAATGCTTCCTTCATTATTCATTCCTGTATTAACAGGCAAGAAACCAAAATGGAGAGGAACTCTATGACTGTAAGCAATGTGGAGAAGTCTTCTGTAAACATTCATGCTTTAAGACAAACATGAATACTCAAAATAGAGAAAACACATCTGAATGTATTCGGTATGCAAAAGACCTCCTTTCTCTATACTGTAAAACCTCTACCATAAGGAAAGTGTCTGTGTTCAGTAAGCATGGAAAATCTTTCAGCCTGATTTTAAATGTTCAGGTCCAAAGAAAGTGCACACAAGATAAATCCTTTGAATGCATCGACTATGGGAAAGCCTTTGTTCATCAGTCACACCTTGAAGTGCATAGGAAGACTCAGAGTGGAGAAAAACTCTATGAATGGAAGCAATGTGGGGAAGCATTTACTCACTCCGCAAGCCATGATGTAAATGTTGAAACACATGTTATTAAAAACCCCTATGAATGTAAGGAATGTGGAAAACATTTTAGATGCCCTACCCACCTTAATAATCACATGCAAACCCACATTGGGATAAAACCTTATAAATGTAAGCACTGTGGGAAAACCTTCACTGTGCGGTCAGGCTTTCTTGAACATGTACGAACTCACACTGGAGAGAAGCCCTATGGGTGTAATGAATGTGGTAAAGCCTTTCGTACATCCGCAGGCCTTACTGAACATGTAAAATGTCACACCGGAGAGAAAACCCTTAAATGTGACCAGTGTGGGAAAGCCTTTATTTCTTACCCATCTCTTTTTGGACATTTGAGAACTCATAATGGAGCAAAGCCATATGAGCATAAGAAATGTGTGAAGGCCTCTGGTACATCCTCAGGCATTACTGAAGATATAAGAAGGAACACAGGACAGAAACTCTTTGATTGTGACCAGTGTGGGAAAGTCTTTGTTTCTTTCTCATCTCTTTTTGCTCATTTGAGAACTCACACTGGAGAGAAGCCCTTTAAGTGTTACAAATGTGGGAAACCATTTACCTCTTCTGCCTGTCTTCATATTCACGTGCAAACTCACACGGAAGAGAGACCCTATCAATGTAAGGAATGTGGGAAAACTTTCACGAAGTGCTCATATCTTACCAAACATTTACGAACGCACACTGAAGAGAAACCCTATGAATGTATGAAATGTGGAAAGGCCTTCACTGAGCGCTCATACCTGACTAGACATTTACGAAGACACAGTGGGAAGAAGCCCTATGGATGTAAGAAATGTGGAAAAGCCTTCACGGAACGCTCAGACCTTAATAAACATTTACGAACACACACTGGAGACAGGCTCTATGAACATAAGGAGTGTGGGAAAGCCTTTGTTGCCTCCTCAAGTCTAACTTATTTAAGAACTCACACTGGATATAAACCCTATAAATGTAATACATGTGAAAAAGCTTACAGTAGGTCTTGTGTACTAACTCAACACTTAAAAACTCATGCTGCAGAGAAGACTTCTGAATGTAACACATGTGGAAAATCCTTTCATAATTCCTTGTGCTTTAATGATTGCTTACAAACTCACACCGAAATAAAACCATATAAATGTAAGGACTGTGGGAAAGCCTTCACTTTTCATTCAGATCTTACTAATCATGTGCGAATTCACACTGGAGAGAAGCCCTATGAATGTAAGGAATGTGGGAAGGCCTTCCGTACATCCTCAGGACGTATTCAACATTTAAGAATTCATATGGGAGAGAAACCATTTGAATGTGACCAGTGTGAGAAAGCCTTTGCTTCTTTATCAGCTCGTATTGCACATTTGAAAACTCACACTAGAGAGAAGCCCTGTGGATGTGAAAAATGTGGAAAAACCTGCTGTTTCCTCAAGCCTAACTGAACATGTAAAAATTCACAGGAGAGACTAACACTATCAATGTAAGGAATGTGAGAAAGCCTGAACTCTTGAATCTTTCTAGATTTGTACAAAGTCCAAATGGAGAGAAACCCTGTAAATGTGATGTGGGAAAACACAGTTCCTTTTTTTTTTTTTTTTGGAGACGGAGTTTCACCCTGTCGCCCAGGCTGGAGTGCAGTGGCATGATCTTGGCTCACTGCAACCTCCGCCTCCCAGATCCAAGTGATTCTCCTGCCTCAGCCTCCCGAGTAGCTGGGATTACAGGCATGTGCCACCACACCTGGCTAATTGTTTTTTTTTGTTTTGTTTTGAGACAGAGCCTCACTTTGTTGCCAGGTTGGAATATAGTGACACCATCTCAGCTTACTGCAACCTCTGCCTCCTGATTTCAAGCGATTCCCCTGCCTAAGCCTCCTAAGTAGCTGGGACTACAGTTCTCCGTGACCACGCCCAGCTAATTTTTTGTATTTTAGTAGAGACAGGGTTTTACCATGTTGGCCAGGATGGTCCCAGTCTCCTGACCTTGTGATCCACCCACTTCAGCCTCCCAGAGTGCTGGGATTACAGGCATGAGCCACTGTGCCTCGCTCCTAATTTATTATATTTTCGGCAGAGATAGGGTTTCACCCTATTGGCCAAGCTGGTCTCTAACTCCTGACCTCAAGTGATCACCAGCTTCAGCCTCCCAAAATGCTGGGATTACAGGCGTGAGCCACTGCACCTGGTGTTCTCATCTTACTGAACATGTAAAAACACCCTGGAGAGAAAGCCCTTTTTTTTTGAGATGAAGTCTTGCTCCATAGCCCAGGCTGGAGTGCAATGATGCAATCTTGGCTCATTGCAACTTCTGCCCCCTGAGTTCAAGTGATTCTACTACCTCAGCCTCCCAAGTAGCTGGGATTACAGGCGTGCACCACCGCACCTGACTAATTTTTTTTTGCATTTTTAATAGAAATGGGGTTTCACCATTTTGGCCAGGCTGGTATCAAACTTCTGACCTCAAGTAATCTGCCTGCCCTGGCCTCCCAAAGTGCTAGGATTACAGGTGTGAACCACCACACCTGGCTAAGAAACCTATTTTATGTAAGGAATGGGGAAAATCCTTTTGGAAGTCCATGTGCCTTAACAGTCACACTGTAATTCATACTGGTGAGAAAACTTAATCAATGTAAGCATTGTGTCAAAGTGCTCATTTGTGCTTGTTCACTTCAAAGATAGGAAAGAACTTACACTCTGGCCGGGCACGGTGGCTCATGCCTGTAATCCTAGCACTTTGGGAGGCTGAGGTGGGTGGATCACCTGAGGTCAGGAGTTCAAGACCAGCCTGGCCATCATGGTGAAACCCATATTAATAAAAAAAAAAAAAAAAAAAAAAAAAAAACTTAAACTCTGAAGATGCTCCATAAAGTTAAAGGCATCTGGGAGAAACGTTGGAATCTCCTGACAATGCATTATGTAAGAGTTCACCCTGAAGCTGTACAGTGCTAGAAACAGAAAGCTTTCAATGTTTCCTTGGGTTCTTGCAATGGAGATAAACCCTTTGGATGTAAGATACATTCAGAAGTATTCTTGCCAAATACTTTGGTGTTCACCTGCAATTTCACAGTGGAGAAAAATGTCATGAAGGTAATAAATGTTGGAAAGTAATTTTTTATATTATTCTTCAACCTTTAGTGAATGAGGTGCATTCACACTTATGAGAAACAGCATGTATGGAATATCAGAATTGCTTTTCTGTTTACTGAAACCTGACAGAGACATGGCTTTCTATAGAAACTAATTTTTAAAAAAAATCTTGGTGGTTCTATAGAACTAATTTTTTTTTTAATCTTTTTTTTTTTTGAGATGAAGTTTTGCTCTTGTTGCCCAGGCTGGAGTGCAATGGTTTAATCTTGGCTTACCACAACCTCTGCCTCCCGAGTTCAAGCGATTCTCCTGCCTCAGCCTCCTGAGTAGCTGGGATTATGGGCATGCCCCACCATGCCTGGCTAATTTTGTATTTTTAGTACAAAAATACAGTACCATGTTGGTCAGTCTGGTCTTGAACTCTCGACCTCAGGTGGCCTGCCTACGGCCTCCCAAAGTGCTGGGATTACAGGTGTGGGCTATCGCACCCGGCCTGTAGAACTATTTTGAAAGTTTCTCATACTCCTCTGCTCATCCTTGGCATGGTATGTCTTTCTCCACACCACTGTAGTCTAGTTGCTACATCCTCTGGGTTATTACTGACCTAAAGTGGGTCTTCAGGATTCAGACAGTCCTAACAGTGTAGATTCTCTTTTTGGTTTGTCATGGTCTTAGACATGGTCCACCTATAGTGGCTCACACTGGCCAAGGTAAAGCGTATGATACAGCTTTACAACGTAAAAATACTCTTGTTCCTCTTTTCACACTTGATCTCAGATAAGTGGTCAGAGTCAAAGAAGGGTCTGAGTGGAGAAAGGTTGAAATAACAGAAGTAGCTTAAGATACTGTGATTTCATGGCCGTGGAGGGAGACCCATAACCCTTCACCTGGAGAGGTGGGAACTCTTGTAACTATCGAGCAGTGCAGAGAGGTGGTGGGAACCACGAATGTTGTCTTTGATGCCACCGTTTGGCAAAGCAATCATACATGCCTGACTCAATTAACTGCTATGATTGGCAGTATGACCCGTTTCTGGATTTTCATTTTACCCATGTGCTATGAAAACAGAAGAACTCTTGTGAACATGGATGGTCATGATATTCTGCTGTGCTTGATACCATCACTGGCACTTCCTGAATGTGGCGCTGGGATACACACACAAGCTGCATAACCAGGTTCCAGTCTGAGTGGTACAAATTTAAATATTTCTGTTATATCATGTACAGCCATTAAGGCTCTTGTTGCTTGGTGACTCATTCTGTGGTTCTTAATCCAACCAGTGTAATGGTAATCCAAATCTTCAGGTAAATTTGCCAATCCTGAATTGGCTGGGTGTCATGGCTCATGCCTGTAATTCCAGCACTTTGGGAGGTCAAGTTGGGCATATCACTTGGGCTCAGGAGTTCAAGACCAGCCTGGGCAAACATGGTGAAACCCCATCTCTACAAAAAATACAAAATTAGGCTGGCTTGATGGCACATCCCCGTAATCCCACCTACTCAGGAGGCTGAGGTCGGAGTCTCACTGAGCCCAGGGAAGTCAAGGCTGCGGTGAGCTGTGATCGCGCCACTGGACTCCAACCTGGGTGACAGAGTGAGGTCTTGTCTAAAAACAAAAAAGAAAAAACAGTCGAGGAGGTCTGTGCGTTTTCATTAATATGTTTTATTAGGAGAGGAATGGGTTTTAGAGTGGGTCTCCTGTGGTATGCGTGTTATTTAGCCCATCTTTGTTGCCTTTAACTGTTGCCAGTGACACAAAAGATGCAATTAGTCTTAATTGCCTTGTGTGACTTCTGTCACCTCACAGACTGTCCTTAGATGCCATCCTTATTGTCTCAAATAACACCTATATGTTCTCCCTAAACTTTTTCACAGTTGTCTGAGGATGAGCACTTGTGGGTCATGGGTGAGGTCAATACTGCAGGTTGGCTTCATCCTGGTGCTTGGACTAGTAGTGATGTATCACTAAGAAATGATACCGTAGTTTCATAGCCTAGACATTGCCTAACTTCAGAAGCTGATTCTGATTGTCAGTATATAGTCACTTGAGCCGGGCATGGTGGCTCACTTCTGTAATCCCAGCACTTTGGGAGGCTGAGGTGGGTGGATCATGAAGTCAGGAGTTTGAGACCAGCCTGACCAACATGGTGAAACCCCGTCTCTACTAAAAATACAAAAATTAGCTGCACATGGTGGCGAGCGCCTATAATCCCAGCTACTCAGGAGGCTGAGGCAGGAGAATCGCTTGAACCCAGGAGGTGGAGGTTGTGGAGAGCTGAGATTGTCC
The DNA here is from genome assembly GCA_963573385.1 of Cacajao melanocephalus. Lineage (NCBI taxonomy): Eukaryota > Metazoa > Chordata > Mammalia > Primates > Pitheciidae > Cacajao > Cacajao melanocephalus. The sequence goes on from CAUYLG010004714.1 coordinate 19,780, forward strand.
ATTCCAGTCTGGGCGACAGAGTGAGACTCTGCCTCAAAAATAAATAAATCAATAAAGTCATTTGATCTTTATATACTATATTTTACTTGAAGTTTTGCTCAACATTCTTTAACATTCTAGTTGTTTTTGTTTTTGTTTTTTTTGAGATGGAGCCTTGCTCTTGTTGCCAAGCTGGAGTGCATGGATTGCGGTGGCATGATCTCAGCTCACTGCAACCTCTGCCTCCAGGGTTCAAGCAATTCTGGCTCAGCTTCCCAAGTAGCTGGGACTACAGGCACCCGCCACCACGCCTGGCTAAGTTTTTTGTATTTTTAGTAGAGATGAGGTTTCACCATGTTGGCCAGATGATCTCGATCTCTTGACCTTGTGATTCACCTGCCTAGGCCTCCCAAAGTGCTGGGATTATAGGCGTGAGCCACCGCGCCTGGCCAAGATTCTAGTTTTTATGTATTGTTTGGGGTTTTCCACATAGGCATACATATTATCTGTAACTGACAGTTTGATTTTTCCACTTCTAACCTTTGGTCATTTATGTCTTGTATAGACAGAAAAGACTAGAACAATAACTAGAAGTTGGCTGGGCGTGGTTGCTCACGGCTGTAATCCCGGCACTTTGGGAGGACAAGGCGGGCAGATCACGAGGTCAGGAGTTCGAGACTACCCTGGCCAACATGGTGAAACCCTGTTTCTATTAAATATACAAAAATTAGCTGAGCGTGGTGGCACATGCCTGTAATCCTAGCTACTCAGGAGGCTGAGGCAGGAGAATTGCTGGAACCTGGGAGGTGGAGGTTGCAGTATGCCTAGGTTGCACCATTGCATTCCAGCCTGGGGGACAGAGTGAGAGTCTGTCTCAGAAAAACAAAAACAATCCAAAAAAACCTGCAAGTTGTAAAAGAAGCATACTTTTCTTTCTAATCCTGAGGGCAGATGTTTTCCATCTTTAGTAATCACTGTATTGATTGCTGTAGCATTTTAAAAAGTCAACGTTTTTTCTACCTTTCATTATTTAGGGAGTCTTTCCCATGAATGGTATAAGAATTTACTGAATGCTTTCCCTTGATTCGTCTTTGTGATCGTGTTTACTCAGAACATTAAGTACCTAGAACTGAGTACCTGCCCTTGATAAACAGCACCTGATATTTAAAAGTGTAAGTAAATAAAAGGAGTTTTTTAAAAATGCAGACAGTTAACTGATTGACATTCCAAGGTTATATCATCCTTGTAATTCCAGAAAAATGCAACTTTAGTATAATGGATTAACTTTTTGCTTCCCTGAATATTTCATACACCTATAATGTAAAGATTTTTTAAAAATTTACATTGGCATGTAATATTCTTTCCTTAGTCTATTATTGCCTTTTTGTATGAAGACTGGAGTATTTTCTCCTTTCCTTAACTCGTACAGTACTTTCTTACTACAAGTATTGTTTTACCAGTCATAATTCGCTGGCAGAATCAGCTGAATCTGGATTACTTGTTGCCATTGTTATGGGATATTATTTTCATGTTTTGGAATAAATTCAAAGCAGGGACTTTGAATAATTGAATTCAATTATTTTTATATTTTGTAGGCACTAGTAAGGTTTCCAATTTCATCTTTTTAAAATATTTATGTTTTCCAATTTCTTGTCTGTTTTGTCAAGAATTGTTTTTATAGGCTTTTTTGTACTTTAAAATTTATGCTCAATGTTTATAATATTTTCTGATATTTTAAGTGTTTGTGGCTTTTGCTGTTACATACCTTTTACATACCCCTTTTCATTCCTGTTATTTCTTTGTGTCTTTTCTCCTTTATGAAAAACATTAATATTGCTAGAATTTACTTAATTTTGTTAATTTCTATCAAAAAATGGGTTTATTGTAGTATATTTTTGGTTTGTGTTCTGTAGTAGTCAAGTTGTACCTTCACAGAAAATTATCATAGGATGGTTTAAGCAACAGAAATTAATTTTCTCAGTGTTATGGAGGCTGTAAAAGTTTTCAGGGTGCCAGCATAGTTGGTTTTTGGTGAGGGCATCTTCTTGGCTTATAGAGTACTGCCTTCTCATTATCTCTCATTATGCTGCCCCTCTGGCTGACAGAGACATCAAGCTCTCTTTTCTTTATAAGGCACTAATACTATCATGAGAGCCCCATCCTTATGATTTCATCCAACCCTAATTACCTCCAGAATCCCCCATATGCAAATATAAACACCTTAGGAGTTGGGACACCAAGATACGAACATTGTAGGGGGGAGGAGGGTTTACACAGTTTAGTCCATAGTGTTCTATTTTGTTAATTTTTATTTTTAATTTTTGCTTTCAGCATAGTACATTATTTTTTCTGACTTTCACGTTCAGGGCATACATGTGCATACTTGTAACATGGGTAAATTGTGTGTTGCTGAGGTTTGGGATATGTGAGCCAAGGTCACGCCACTGTACTCTAGCCTGGTGACAGAGTGAGACTCCCATCTCAAAAAAAAAAAAAAAAAGGTAAATGGGTTTTCCCATTCAAAGATTTCTTTTAGGGTGATGAAAATGTTCTAAAATTATGTTTGAACAACACTGTGAATGTACCAAAAAATACTGAACTATATAGCTTTGAGTGAACTGTGTTATATGTGAATTATATCTCAATAAAGCTGGTCTAAAAACCAAAAGGGAAAATCATGATAATAGCTACATCATTGGGAGCATAAAAATTTAATGTCTATTAAGCATTTAGGGTAGTAAGATAAAAAAAACCATTACCACCAGGTGTGGTGGCTCACACCTGTAATCCCAGCAGTTTGGGAGACCGAGGTGGATGGATCACCTGAGGTCAGGAGTTTGAGACCAGCCTGGCCAACATGGTGAAACCCCATCTCTACTACAAAACAACACAAAAATTATCTGGGTATGGTGGCACGTGCCTGTAATCCTAGCTACTCGGGAAGCTGAGACAGGAGAATTGGTTGAACCCAGGAGGAAGAGGTTGCAGTAAACAGATTGTGCCACTGTATTCCAGCCTGGGTGACAGAGCAAGACTGTCACACACACACACACACACACACACACACAGAGTTATTAAAATGGAATATCAAAAGTTGATATAAAACCACTGGAATGAAAAGATTATGATCTTGAGGCATAAGTAAACATATTACTGACAGAGTCTAGAATCAGATACAGGTATACATAGGAATTTATAGTTTATTGAACATGGAATTTCAAATCTGTAAGTCAAGGACAGTTTATCAATATGTGGTACTACAATAATTGGCCATCTTTCCAGAGGAAAAAATATTGCACCCGCTATTTCACACTACATGCTGAAACACATTCCATGAGCATGAAAGATTTCAATGTTTTTAAAGTAATATGCTGCAGAAGAAAATTAGGAAATCTGTATGTAATACGGAGTTTATGAAGAGACTTCTTAATGCAAGACAGGAAACTTCAAAAAGAAACTCCTTCTTTAGATGAAAATTATTAACTCCACAAAGGCCACCCACTACAAACCACAGCAGAAATGATTTCGGGAGAAACCAGAATCACTCCTGCATAAGTGAATGCCTGATATTAGAGCTATTTTACAACGCAGTACGGGAGGCCCTGGAACTCGCAGTAAGATCTCGGAAAACAATACATTATTCAAAGAAAAAAAAATTTTTTAAAAGTATCAGTAGTTGAAAACACAAAGGAATCAACTATTTGACTTTAGAATGGCGTCCAGATCAATAAAGGGAAATATAGGCCTAAACTGGGCCCGGCGCTGTGATGCACGCCTGTAATCCCAGCCTTTTGGGAGGCCTAGGCAGGAGGATCGCTTGAGCCCAGGAGTTTGAGGCTGCAATGAGCCGTGATCGCCAGCCTGGATGACACGGTGAGACCCTGTCTCAACAAAAAAAAAGACTACATCGAATGAATGGAAGAGAGAGAGACCAGATCATGGACTTGCAGATTTATCAACGGAAGAATCCTTTAAAGGGGGCTAGGAACGTCGGAGGAGGTGAGAAGAAAAGCTTCTGTGAACACTGTGAGCATCCCGTGGGGGAGTACCCCACCTTTAACCTTGCCAACACCCTAGGTATGGGCCCCGACCGCAGGCTTGGTTCTAACCTCAACCTTGTGCTGTGGGACCATTTTGGTCTCTATCCCCCAAACTGAGCCGACTCCAGGTCCTCCCCGTACCCACGGGGGACTAAACCAGAATTTCTCTCCCTGAGGATGTTCAGCTTGGCGGAGGTTGCAGTCCAAAACCTCACCTCTGCGTTTGGGGCTGGAAGCGGAAGTGACGACATCAGCGGAGCGCCGCTGTTTTTTCCGGCGCTTTCTCCGCGCTGCCAAACCCGTTTTTTTTCTGGTGGTCTTCAGACTTAATACAGCTGTGGCGAGGCCGGATAACGGTCGGGAATCAGCGGCGGAAGTGGTGGTGAAAGTAGCAGTTTGGCCCAGGCCTCCTTAGAGGGGCCTCCTTAGAGGGGCCTTGCCCGCTCCGCTTGGTCCGCCGGGGCCGCGCGGGTCCTCCTGGCGCGGCCAGGTCCCAAATGCCGCTGGAGCTGTCACTGCGACGGCCCTGGGCCAGGAGCGCTTTCGAGATCTGTCGTAATGGCGCTTCCTCACAATTTTTGCAAACACGGAGATTGCCGCTTCATCTTCCGCCAAAGCAATCTTTGTGACTTTTTTTTTTCCCCCTGAAACAACGAATTTTCGCCGTTCCAGTTGATTGTGGTCCTTAGTCCCCCCACCTTCTGGACCTGGCGAGTCCGGCGCGTGCTGGTGAGCACGGGTGGAAGTTGGTTTCGGGGATTTCTTCCTGCTGTTTTTGCAAACAAACATTTCATCTAAGAATGTGTTTGCGCATCCTGTATTTATTTTTGCCACTCTACTTCAGGTAGAAACATAAAGCTACTTTTAGGTATCTGGGGTGTGCTTATTTCTCTGTGATTATAAACGTTATTAAACCGCAAGTCTTTCTGCGAAAGAAAAGCAAGAATACTTAGCTGTTCTTTTCATCTGAACTTCCTAGGCCTGTACCTCCCCACAGAGCTTCAAAACGGGCGTATAGGAAGAAAGAATGGAGGCTTTGAAGTAAGTTGAACATTGCAGGCGTGACACTTAAGGTTTAAATACCTGGGAATACGTGTCCTATATATCTATATTATCATCTATAGGACACGTCCTATAGATATTATCTATAATATTATCTATAGGACACGTCCTATAGGTAATATCTATTAGGACGTGTCCTATAGTTAAAGACATGTCCTTTTAAAACCATAATAATATGATTTGAACCAAGAAAACTAAAAATGTTAATATGTACCCTGTGTAAAAACGTACAGTTCTCCACTTTGTACCAACATATGCTTTTGATTGTTTTGGTATCTAATATGTACCCACGTGTTTTTTGTTTGTTTTTTGTTTTTGAGACACAGCCTTGCCCTGTTGCACAGTCTAGAGTGCATTGGCGCGATCTCGGCTCACTGCAACCTCCGTTTCCCAGGTTCAAGCGATTCTCCTGCCTCAGCCTCCCGAGTAGTTGGGATTACAGGCGCCCGCCACCACGTCCGGCTAATTTTTTGTGTCTTTTTAGTAGAAACGGGGTTTCACCGTGTTGGCCAGGCTGGTCTGGAACTCCTGACCTCATGATCCGCCCGCCTTGGCTTCCCAAAGTGCTGAGATTACAGGTGTGAGCTACCGCACCCGGTGACTATGTTGCCAAGTTTTATATATTGCAGTTGTTCATGTCTTTTAGTCTCTGCGACTTTTTAGTCTCTACAACTAGTAGTCGCTGTTTATTCGTTATGTTGTCTTTTTTTGCAGAGTCACTCGTGCTTTAAGAAAGTTATACATTTTGGTAGTTCTGATTGTATTCTGTGCTGTGTTGAAATGTATCCTTTATTTCTTGGTATATCCTGTAAATGGATGAGTGTCTGAATGGTTGATTAAGGCACAGCGAAAAATTCAACTTAGGGCTGCTCTTAGGGAGGTTGTAAACTACTGGAGGAGGCTGTCATGTCACCAAGGAAATAAGTGTATTACAGATTGATGGGGGTCTGTAAGTAGTAGAGAACAGAATGATTTTCTCTGTCTTTCAGTGGAATAGGCAACGCTAAGACAAGAGTGATATTCAAGCTGAGAACAAAAATATGGTATGATTTAGCTGTGGTGAAGGGGAAGGAAATAAGAGCTGGGTAAAGCATTCTGTGAACTGGCTGATTCCATTTCTAGGGTGAGAGAGAGGAACGTATCACACATCAGAAATTACCCCCAGGTTTGACCTAGTCAGTATTCTTTCTTTCTTTGGGGAAATAATGTGATAGGATAATTTAATCTTCAATATATGACTGACAGGAACAAGCAAGTGATTTCTTTTTCTTGTTTTTTTTTTTTTTTTTTTTTTTTGAGACAGTTTTGCTGTTGCCCAGGCTCCAGTGCTGTGGAACTATCTCAGCTCACTGTAACCTCTGCCTCCTGGGTTTTCAAGCCATCCTCCTGCCTCAGCCACCCTGGTAGCTGAGATTATAAGCATGTGCCACCACGCCTGGCTAATTTTTGTTGTTGTTGTTGTTTTTTTTGTAGCGATGGTTTCACCATGTAGGCTGGTCTCAGACTTCTGACCTTAAGTGCTCTGCCCACCTCAGCCTCCCAAAGTGCTGGGATTGCTGGTGTGAGCCACTGTGCCCAGCCAAAGTAAGTGATGTCTGACAAATGATGTAAATCAAGGGAAAATAGGAGAAGCATAAGGGATTAATGAGAATCAGTGGCAGAGCATTGAAAAATAAGCTCGCCATGAAAATTAACTGATGTAAATTATCAGTCTTAGGAAATGTGTATTTTAAAAAACAGAGAGACAAAACCTCTTTCAGTGTTTTTTTCTTTTTCAGTTCACTTTTGGGCTCCTTCTACCTAAATTAGTCCTTTGCTTCCCTGAAGGAATATCCAGACTAAGCACTCTGTGTGACTCCTTATAGACACTTACCCATCTGGAGGTTGGGTTGATACACTCTATGTAAGTAAATGACCAGAAAACTCACCTGCCAGTGTGGGCTGCCAAAAAACTGTGAAGGGGCCATATGGCCTGGAAATACAACAGATCTTAGAATAATGTCTGTTAATTATAATGTCAATGAGGGAAGAAAATCAATTTCCAGTAGGGCCACTCTGTAGATTCTGCACGTTCTTCCCATGTCTGCATGGGTTTTCTCTGGGTACTCTGGTTTCTTCCCACATCCCAGAGATGCACGTGTTAGCTTAATCGGCGTGTCTAAATTGTCCCACTATGAATGTGTGTATGTGTGAAAGAGTTTGAGAGAGTGCCCCCTGCCCTGTAATGGCATCCTGTTCAGGGTTGAGTCCCACCTTGTGCCCTGACTGTTAGTATGAGCTCTGGCCATTTTCATCCTGCAACTGGAATAAGCAGATTGGAGAATGAATGAATGAATACAAAATATTGTAAACTAAAAATTCCTAAAACATTTGGTAATGATACAAATGTACAACAATAAATGATACCACCTAGCAAGCTTGCCCCATTTGTTACTGTTTGTTTTTTGAGCTTCTTGGTGATAGGAGGTGGTCCTTACGGGTTTTGCTTTGGAAGCATTTCTTGATGTAACCCATCACTGTTAACTGCCATCACACACTGATTCACCAAAAATTGGATAAATATTCTTTTATGTTTTCTTTCAGACGGAGTTTCACTCTTGCTGCCCAGGCTGGAGTGCAATCGCACGATTTTGGCTCACTGCAACCTCTGCCTCCCAGGTTCAAGTGATTCTCCTGCCTCAGCCTCCCAGGTAGCTGGGATTACAGGAGCCCACAGTGATATCCAGCTAATTTTGTATTTTAGTAGAGGCGCAGTTTCCTCCATGTTGGTCAGGCTGGTCTTGAACTCCTGACCTGAGGTGGTCCTCTCGCATCAGCCTCCCAAAGTGCTGGGATTAGAGGTGTGAGCCACCGTGCCCAGCAATATCCTATTTTTATTAGTCTTTCTTAAATGTATATGTAGCTCACTTTTTTTTCAGTATTTAATATTAGAAGTGTTTGAGGTCTTTATTTAGAAGTTTGGTGATGTTTTTGTGACCAGAAATATGTTGTAGGAACTTAACTCTCTTATATCAATTAGCATATGAAAAAATTGGCTTTGTTGTGTGTCATTTCTCTTAAAGTCTCAGTTTCCAAGAACCTGTTTACGACTTTAAGTGAAGACTTAAACTGTATACATTTCTCTCTGCCATGTAGAGGTTCCAGTGAGCAAGCTGCACATAGTGAAATCATAGATGAGGGTTTTGATAGAAAGTGTCTGAGGATGTGCATATGCTGCTTTTTGGAGAGTATATTGGAAAACCAATTTCAACAACTGTTAGCAGTACACACATAATGCCCTACAACAACAGTCATGTGTGCAACATGTGTATCAAGATAAAAGTAGGCCAGGTGCAATGGCTCACACCTATAATCCCAACACTTTGGGAGGCCAAGGTGAGTGGATCACTTGAGGTCAGGAGTTCAAGACCAGCCTGGCCAACATGGTGAAACCCCTTCTCTACTAAAAAAAATACAAAAATTAGCTGGGCATGGTGGCAGGTACCTGTAATTCCAGGTGCTTCAGAGACTGAGGTAGGAGAATCGCTTGAACCAGGGGGGTGGAGGCTGCAGTGAGCCAAGATTGTGCTACCGCACTCCAGCCTAAGCAACCAGAGTGAGATCCTGTCTAAAAAAAAAAAAAAAATCCAAAAAACCCAACTGACTTGAGACCTCTATTATATCTGCAGTCTCTTCATTTTTGCTTATTCTTCTGTTAGAAACAGGTCGGAAGTCTTGCATACACTCAACAGAAGGGTGTTATCCAGGGGTGTGAATCTCTGGAGTCCTATTAGAGCATTTGACCACAGTGTGGCTGTAACCCACTGGGTGGTGAAGTTTGCTGGATTAATCAGGCTGCAGTTGGTCATAGTCCATAGCCAAGATTGAAGCAATATTCCGAGGCAAAGGCCAGCTGCAATGGGTGGGTCAGTCTGTAGGGGGAGTCAGGACACCACTGTAGCTGTGAGGCTTGGAGTGCTTCCTGTCTGCCCCGGAAGTGCTGTGACAAACACCTCTGGGGCACACTCACATTGATGGTAATGGGCAGCTGTGCAGAGGAAATTTGGATGCCACTTGGTTTGCAAGGCCTGGGACTTCAGTGTTCACATTTGGAGGCCTTTGGGAACAAACTTCTGGGGGACAGGTGTTGCAGCAGCATGTATTCTGGCATGTACAGTGTCTATGTCATGAGGGACACAAACCACCAAGCCTGCTGGCACATGTGCAGAGGGTGCCTCTGCTAGTGAGAGTCCTTTGAGCATGTGGCGTCCATGTTAGAAAGGCCACAGGGTGGTGGTGACTGGGCCAGGGTTTTGTGGTATCTTAAGACTGTGTTCTGGGCACATGGCATGGACAGAGCACCCTCCACTGCCCTCACACCCACACTGCTGACCGCCATGCCACAGTTGTATCTGGCAAGTGACCCTCCCTTGTTCAGTGTCTATTCCATGTCACCTTTTTGTATGTTCCTCTAATTTGGTCCTGTGGTCTTTGTCACTGGAGAGTGGCTATAAATTCTAGCCCTCTCCTGACCAAGAGGAGAGATGTTCTGGTGTGTTGAGCAGGTTAAATACAGAGAAGGCAGCACACAGCATGTAGCAGAAGCATTTTATTACTCACAGATCCGTGACAAGAGGGTTGCCTTTGAGGTCCTGACGGGAAGTGAGGAGACAGCCAGGTGTTAACCAGTGGGTGGGGAATGAGACAGAGAGGACCCGTGGGACTGTGCCTTTGTTTTTTTTTTTTTGGAGACAGAGTCTCCTTCTTGTTGCCCAGGCTGCAGTGCAATGGCGCCATCTTGGCTCACTGCAACCTCCGCCTCCCAGGTTCAAGTGATTCTCCTGCCTCAGCCTCCCAAGTAGCTGGGATTACAGGCACGTGCCACCATGCCCGGCTAATTTTTTGTATTTTTCGTAGAGACGGGGTTTGACTATGTTGGCCAGGCTGGTCTCGAACTTCTGACCTCAGGCGATCCACCCACCTTGGCCTCCCAAAGTGCTGGGATTACAGGCATGGGCCTCCCAAGGTGCTGGGATTACAGGCATGGGCCTCCCAAAAAATGCTGGGATTACAGGCATGAGCCACCGTGCTTGGCAGGTACTGTGCCTTTGTTAAGGTCCATGGGCCTCATCCCTCAGGCTTTCCCAGCGTGGTTGTGGATTGGCTAGACCTGAGCAGTGGGGAGAACTGATTTACATGACTGGTGTTGGCCAGTAGGTTTCATTATCGTCAGCAGCTGTGGGGTATGTTGGGTTTGGGATCAGTCAGCAAGGTGAGGAACAAGTAGGCTATGTCACAGACAACACACAGGTAGGGGAAGTTTTTAGTAAGCCAAAGATGATGGGAACTGACTGGGTTCCAAATAACTTATGTCAGGCCTAAAAATGGATGTAGGGGCCGGGCGCAGTGGCTCACACCTGTAATCCCAGCACCTTGGGAGGCCGATCATGAGGTCAGGGGATCGAGACCATCCTGGCCAACATGGTTAAACCTTGTCTCTACTAAAAATACAAAAATTAGCGGGGTATGGTGGCACCTGCCTGTAATCCCAGCTACTCGAGAGGCCAAGGCACGAGAATCGCTTGAGACCAGGAGGCAGAGATTGCAGTGAGCTGAGATAATGCCACTGCACTACAGCCTCATGACAGAGTGAGACTCCATCTCAAAAAAAAATGGATGTTGGGCTGTTATGTTGGAGGGTATGAGCTGATGATTTAGAAAAGTGTACATAAAGGTTGGTGGTGTTGTGTGTAACCAAGGGGCAGGAGTAGTTGTGGTTGGATAAGCAAGGCTGGAGGTCGGGAGAGAAAGAGGGAGGGGTAGTAGAAGGCGTCAGGTTAAGGAGTTGACTGCCTAGAGGCAGGTGCCTCTTGGAGAAAACAGTAATCTCCATTAATTATAGTAACTCCTACTAGATTTTCCTTCAGATATGGGTGTGTGGGTGTGCACCTATGAGCAGAAAGCAAGTACTCTACCAGGATCATGGGCTAAGCAGACAGTTCTGGAAGAAAAAAAATGTTCTGTGTCCATTTGTGCTTTAGGAGAGGCAGTCCATGGGCATCGCTGTGTGGAGGTTTGAGTGCAATGGTGAAGTCTTGTCCAACATCAGAGTCCTGGGTTGGGGCTGTGTTGCTCGAGGCAATGTCGTTTCCGGTGGTGATATTTTGGGCTAGGACAAAGTCATCTAGAATGTCATTGGGGTATCCTTTTAAAGTGGATATGCACTGAAGTAGATGTGGCCCTCCAGGTTGTAAATCAACAAAGCACCCAAACCAGTAACAGTAAGATGAACAATTAATAGAATGATATGTAGCCGTACCTGACAATGTGTCTTTGTTTCTGTCTTTTGGCAGAAGTTTAGGTTCAGATGGGTTCCCTATCACATGAGCAGCTGCTGGGCCTCTGGGACAATCTAAGGTTATTAAGTCCCAGGAGACTATGCACCCTTGATTTGGCCTTCAACCCTTGTGGGATGGGGGCAAGATTGGAAATAAGTTAAGCCCTAGAGCATGATAGAGAATTTCAGGAGTTTATGTGATGGACTGGAATTTGAAAAGTAGTTATTTGATGACATTTTTCTGTTTTTCGGTGAAACCAGTTATCTGAGACCTATTAGGGAAATGAAAGTTATATTGAATACATTTTTCAAGGGGCTAGCATTGTGCATTTTAAGAAGGGAAACATGGACTGGGCACAGTGGCTCACCCCTGTAATCCCAGCTGTTTGGGAGGCCAAAGTGGGAGGATCGCTTGAGCCGAGGAGTTTGAGAGCAGCCTGGACAACATAGCGAGACCCTGCCTCTTTTAAAAAAAAATTAAATTGACAGAAAAGAAGTGAAACATACATCTTGGTTACAAATAATGTCTGTAATACTGAAGAGAGTAAGTAATCTCCTGGCAAGGCCTTGTATTGTGGCCTTTAGTATATGGAGAGAGATGGGATTTTGCCTTATATTTTGGGTATCTTTCAGGCAAGAGATTGCCAGGGTTTTGTTTTGTTTTGTTTTCTTACCTTGAAAGGGACAGTTTTTAGATAATGACCCAATAGTAAATATCTTCAATAACTGTGAAGAAGATGGGACTGTTTGTTGACCTGGGTATCCGTTGCTAAGACAGCTGCCCGAAGTTTGGCCAGGCACGTTGTTTCTTAGGTCCTGTCCTTTATTAGGGACATCCTGGCTAAGGGATGAAAGGGAACAGCATTCTGCTGAGCTCCATCACTTATGATGGCCAGCAGTGGCCTTTGCATAGTCTGTGAACTCCCATTACTGTTCACTTAGTTAATCCCAAGGGCTTTCCAGGTAGTCAGGGGACCTGGGGAAGAGAGGGGTGACCTCCTTCAGCACCCTGGCGTCAGGCAAGTGACTGAGGACAGGGGAAGCCACGGCCTCCTGCAGGTGGATTAGACCCGAGGGCCTGAGATTGGCTTCATCCTGGCTTAAGGGGGCCTCAGTGACCTCGCAGAGTTTGTAGGGTGTTGTTTCCATGACCCAAAAGCACAGTGAGCAGTTGGGTAGGAGGATCACAGGCTCAGGCCTATGAGATCGTCTGTTTCCAGGGGAGCCCAGTAGACGGCCAGTCGCTTGTTTTACTGGGGAATAACAGGAAGTTGGGAGGGGAATAACAGGAAGTCGGGAGGGGAATAACAGGAAGTCAGGAGGGGCAGTGTCTCTCACTAGAGGCCCTGGGGCAGCCAATGATGATTGTAAGTGGTCCAGACACTCCAGCAGGCATTTAAAAAGTTGTCAGTCTCTCTATCATGAAGGTTGTTTTAGGAGGGTTTTTTTTTCTGTTTTCTTTTTTTTTTTTTTAAATTCTAGGCATTAATAAGAGCACTTGTTGATTTTAATTTATAAGTGTAACTTGTAAATCAGAAATATGTTGCCACCAGATCCCAAAAATTACTAAAAGATATTGGAATTATCTTTCCTTAGTGAGCGTGTCAAGAGTTTCCTTGGAGAAGGCTGTTTTCAGTGCAGTGCATGCCCGTGTTCCTGGAGAAGGTAGATGTCGTTAAGATCTCATTTGCAAAGATCTTACATGATGACAGATCTGTTGGGTAGCCTGGAAAAGGTGTGTTGTATCCCATCAGAGGGAGAGGCAAGCTACAGCTGAGAGGCTGTTGAAATAGACCCTGAACAGGACATGTTGGCCAGGCTGGGTGCAGTGGCTCACATCTGTAATCCCAGGACTTTGGGAGGCTGAGGGGGACGGATCACTTGAAGTCAGGAGTTCGACACCAGCCTGGCCAACATGGTGAAACCCTGTCTCTACTTAAAAAAGGAAAGAAAAGAAAAATTAGCTGGGCATGGTGGCGCACACCTGTAATCTCAGCTACTTGGGAGGCTGAGGCAGGAGAATCGCTTGAACCCTGGGAGGCAGAGGTTGCCGTGTGCCGAGATCACACCATTGCACTCCAGCCTGGGTGACAGAGCAAGACTCCATCTCCGGGAAAAAAAAAAAAAAAAAAAAAAGAAACATGTTGGCCAAATTTATAATTAAAAGCACAATAGTTATTGGTTGTTTATTGAATAGAATCAGTATTTTTAATAGTACTGGGTGTCGGTGCCTTGGTGGGTGGGACCACAATATGAAGGCTGTAGTAATCCAGCATGAGGTGCACTTTATTCTGTTTCCAGATTTAAGAGCAGGCACAATTGGGCTGTCAAATGGAGAAGCAGTAGGAATAATCATCTCATCATTAATTAGGTTTTATAGTCATTTTAATCCTTGAGGCCCTATTGTAACTTACAAGGGGCTATGTGAAGTATCTTAACTGATTATCCGTGGTGTCCCATTATCAAGCCAATTTTTAAGTGTCAAAGTCTTAATTTTAATTTGTAATTTATTATGTTGGCATATTTGTGCCTAATATGGAATATTTTAGGGCAATGGGTACTATGACTATGGGAAATTTAAGCAAGGCTACAGTTAAAGCGAGGCATACCTTTTTTTTTTTTTCTTTTTTGAGACAGTCTCGTGTTGTCGCCCAGGATGGAGTGCAGTGGCATGATCTTGGCTTAGTGCAACCTCTGCCTCCTGGGTTCAAACAGATCTCTGCCTCAGCCTCCCAAGTAGCTGGGATTACAGACATCCACCACCACACCCAGCTAATTTTTCTATTTTAAGTAGAGATGGGGTTTCACCATCTTGGACAGGCATGTCTTGAACTCGTGACCCCATGATCAACCCGCCTTGGCCTCCCAAAGTGTTGGGATTACAGGGGTGAGCTACCTTGCCTGGCCGTACCTTTTTCTCCCTCCTATATTTAGTTATTCTTTTAAGATTTTAGGGAGCACAATGTTTAAATGTAGTAGGATCCCCAGGTCTAAGTGTAATTTGAGCCCCAGATTGAGTAGGCCTATGCAGTTGTGTTAATTGGTACATTTTAGCAAGTGTTAGTTAAAATCTAATTACCTTTTATTTTTTTCCCTATGTTTCACAGTCTGGTTTAAATCATTAAGTAATCCAGGGCTGCCAGCAGGATTATGTTTGTTAGACCTGGCATTTGCTTAGTACTTAAAGTTCAAAAATTTCCTCTTTTTTTTTTCTTGAACTTGTAACCTCCTAAAGCCCAAGCCTTTTTTCCTTTTTTTTTTTTTTTGGCGGGGGGGGGGGTGGGTCTTGGGCTTTTAACTCTCTGAAGGGTTCTTAGTTTCTGTCTCTGGTTGATAAGAGGAAAAGGAGGGGTAAGGGGCCCAGTACTTCTAGGCAGTAGAGGACTGGGAAGTCTAGACCTCAAGATAAGCAGTCTTTTTCCCTCTCTTTTTTTCTTCTAAGTAAATCCTTTGGAATGGCTTGTATCTCCAGGTGGCTAAACTGTTTTTTCCTTTGTCTTTGGATGTTTACCTGACAAGTTCCTGGTGGTCCCGAGTGGCCCGTGTTTTGCTCTCTGGCCTCCATTTGTGCTTCCTGTCTGCCCAGTTTGTAGGCAGCTGCCTCTCTGTCTAGGGTGTCCAGGTGACCTTGTCAGGGTGGGGGCGTAGAACAACAGATGCAAGGGAAGGCAGCCTCATGGCGATAGCGGACCCCGGTGGCAGGCTTGTCAGTGAGGTACCATTATCTCCCCCGTGAAGGAGCCACTCCTGTTGTCATGTTGGGAAGTCCGCAGGCCTTCCTGGATACCGCCTCTCCACTCAGCGGCCAGCCAGAATGCCAGTCTTCCTCTTGCACTCTGCTAACCCTCCAGTGTCTGCCTGACCCACTTCTGCCTCTCAGTAGCAAGCCCATCGTGCCAGAGTGAGGCCTTGGGAATACAGTTGGTTTCCTCCAGCCCAACAGTTCCTATTTGGGAAGTGACAGCAGCCTTGGATAGTGACTGTAATGCCCTGCCTGCCCTCTGAAGGCTAGCAGTTGGTAAGTCCCAGGGAGTGCTGGGACTATGGAGGAACCACCCAGTTTAGGGAGGGGAGTTTTGGCAGCGCTCCACAAAGACAACAGGCAGCCGTGCACAGCAGCAGAGAGGCGCCCCAGCAGGCCATGGAGCCCTCCCATGTGGCGTCAGCCATGTGGGCAGGCCAGGTAGTAGGCAGGCCAAGAGCAATCTGAAGGCCTTGTGTTGTGTCCCTTGGGTTGTGACCACACACCCCGTTCACTGCCACCGAGTATATTTTCCTCTGTTTTGGTCTAGGGGGTCTCTCTCTCTCTCGAGAGTGGCTGCAAATTTTAGCCCTACTGGGACGGGGAGGAGAGTTACATTCCAGTGTGTTGGGCAGGTAAGATACAGAGAAACATGAAATGTCAGAAGTGTCCTCCTGCTCACAGATATCCAAGACAGGAGGCTGCTCTTGAGGGCTGATGAAGTCCAGAGACAGCTGGGTGCTCAACCTGTGGGCTAGGAATGAGAGAGAGGACCCGTGGGGCCATGTCTTTGTTAAGGTCCATGGACGTTATCCCTCAGGCCTTCCTTTTGGGGTTGTGAATTGGTTGCGCAAAGGGAAGGTCTTATTTATATGACTCTGGTGTTGGTCACTAAGTTTTATTGTAGTCAGCAGCTGTGAGATATGTTGGATTTGGGACCAGTGAGGTGAGGAACAAGCAGGCTATATAAGAAACAGCTACATAGGGAGGGGAAGTTTTAACTAAGACAACGGCGATGCAGGTATTGGAGCTCAGATAAATAGCTGACCGGCATATTTCACTCTTTGGTTCCTTACCATCCATATGCATTCTTCTACATGCATAGGAATGTAATAAAATTAAACAAGTCTATATTCCTACCTAAGAAGATATGAGGGAAGAAGTCCTCACCCAGCCCCAAACTGAGAAGATGCACAGTTCTAGTAGTCCTTTGTATTCCCACTGCAGGCATATCACTTACTCCACAAATTTAGTCACTAACTATTCTGTTTCCTAAAGACAGAACTGTAAATTTAACCTCTAATAATGTGTATATAAAATAAAAGTGAAAAGAAGAAGTAAATGGTTCATTTAAATAAATAAACACATGGATATAAACAGACACATAGATATAACAAGCAGAGAGAAAACGTGCAAAACTACATTTCTTGTTTCTGTCATTGGTCTTGAGGTTGTAGTGGATATTCATGGTTTACTTCTTCAGTGACTAATTCCATATTTTCCCTGCCGTCCACTTGAACCTCAGCGGCTCTGGGTTTTATACCAGGGAGGAGTGCTCCAAATCTTCATTCGCCTGGAGTCTAAGCCCTCTGTTGTCCTGCCTTTGTCCAGTTTGTGGTTTTCCATTAACCTTTTCTATGTAGTATAGAAATACTTGGAGGTTCTACAGTTCATCACTTCATCCTCCTTGCCTCAACTGTCTAGCAGTGCCACACAGTTTTCCTTTGACAATTGGGATTAACCACTCCACCCAGAAGAGTAACGTTTCTTTTTCTTTTTTTCTTTCTTTCTTTCTTTTTTTTTTTTGGTCTCTTGGTTTAGTGGTACATGAAGCCCAAAATGGCTAAGTGGCAATCTCCTGTTCCAATGTATTAGAACCATAACTGTGCCCCTTGGGGGAAGCATTTTCCATTAGGGACTAAGAAGATCTCTGGACCAGCAGTGCTCTAAGTTTTTGGGAATGGAAGCAAACTTCTGTCATTGGAGCTAACTTCACCTTGATGCATCTATGGGTGCATCAGTTCTTCTTTTGTTTTTATTTATTTATTTATTTATTTTTTGTTTTGTTTTGAGACGGAGTCTTGCTCTGTCACCCAGGCTGGAGTGCAGTGGTGTGATCTCGGCTCGCTACAACCTCTTCCTTCCCAGTTCAAGCCATTTTCCTTCCTCAGCCTCCCAAGTAGCTGGGATTGCAGGCATGTGTCACCACACCCAGCTAATTTTTTGTGTTTTAGTAGAGATGGGGTTTCACCGTGTTGGCCAGGCTGGTCACGAACTCCTTACCCCAAATGATCCTCCCATCTTGGCCTCCCAAGTGCTGGGATTACAGGCGTGAGCCATCACGCCCAGCCTACCCATCAATTCTTGGACCCATATATTCTGGCTGTGGGGAGACAGTACCATGGAAGGCTTTCTGACTCAAAGCGTATACCTTGACCTATGCGACAGAATTCCTTTCTAAGAGTTGTCTCCCATTTGGCCCTATAACTGAATTTTCAGTATGCGATTCCACTTTTCATGTAGATCGGCTGCTTCTGAGCGATGTGGTGTGTGATGGGACCAGTCGATTGCAAGGACATGCTTCCATTGTTGCACTTCCTCTGCAGTGAAATGCCTTTCTTGTTTAGAAACTACATTGTGTGGAGGCCATGACTACTGATAAAGCATGTTGTGAGTCCTCGGATGGCGGTGCCAGCAGAAGCGTAACTGTCAGATCCACACCAGAACATGAGTCTTTTCTGGTGAGGATGAGTCTGACTATTTTGTTATAGAAGAGGACCCATTACAGCATGGCTGGCCGGTCTCCTCTAAGAAAGGGCACCATATTGGATGCTCAGTGTTGATTTCTGCTTTCAGGAGATTAGGCCCAGCAGTAATGTTAGCTGGGTCAGCCTTGGTAAGGGGAAGTTCTTATTACTGAGCACATGCATAGCCTTTACCCTGCTGTCATGAACATTTTTTAATAGGCTCATGGAGCAAGCACTGAGGTAGCTAGAAAAAGTGACAGGTATCTTTAGAGTGTGTGATTTTGTCCATCTTATTTCTAGTGGATCACCTTTGGTAGGCATTCACATGGGACACAATCCTTTCAGAGAGGTCTATCCGTATGCCCTTTCCCAGGTTTCTGGTTCTCCCATGTTTTTGACCGTCCAGCCAAGCCATAGGCAACTTTTGATGAATCTGTGTGTATGCATGCGTCTTGTCAACTCTCACTCCAGACCCAGAAATAGGCCAATATACTGCCTTAAGTTCTGCCACTGGGAAGATTTTCCTTTAGTACTGCCTTTCAGGGTCAGCCTTTAGTGGGGCTGTGGTGCTTCTGCTGTGTACTTTTGGGTGGTACTAGAGCTAGTCATCAGACTCTGGGAAAGCAGGAAGCAGCCCTCTGGTATGCAGGCAACTCTGGCTATTGGGCTCATGAGCAGAGGAGGTTGGGGTGCCAGAGAGCCCTAAGTATCCACATCCGGCGGCCAGAGGAAACCAGTCTTTGGTATCCAGACAGGCCATGGGTGGTGGGTAAGCCCATAGAAGGAGACAGTATTCCTCTCACCCTTGCATTCTTTGAGTAGTTCAATACATTTCAAAACTCGGATATTGTGTTATGAATTGTGATGGAGCTGTAATCTGGGTGTACTTTAACAGTGTTGAGAAGGATCTCAGTTGTCTGTTCAGCCTTCACTGGGTGCCTTCAGGCTCCATGCCAGGTAAAGGGGAACACTGGCACCCAGAGATACCTAGGGCTGCCCATGAGATGCAGAGACTCCACAAGGAAAAGCAGGTCCCAGTGTCACACAGCACCATCCAAGAACATTCCTAGAGACACGCAGAATTCCTTATGATAAAAGGTTTTGTGCTCCAAAAATATGAAAGTTCGATGCGTGTATCTACCCGGTAATGTTGTTACAAGATGTATAAAGGAGTATCTGTTACAGATACACAAGAAGAAATAGACAAGTCTACAGTTGCAGTGGGAGATCTAGAATTTTTTTTTTTTTTTTTTTTTTGAGATGGAGTCTCGCTCTGTCACCAGGCTGGAGTGCAGTGGCATGATCTCAGCTTGGTGCATCCTCTAACTTCCGGGTTCAAGTGATTCTCCTGCCTCAGCCTCCCAAGTAGCTGGGACTATGGGCGTGTGCCACTACACCCAGCTAATTTTTTGTATTCTTACTAGAGACAGGGCGTAGGTAATTCCCCTTCTGGGCACCAAGGAAGGAGAGCTAAGCAGACCCCCGGCCCACTTAGTGCCTGAAGAATATCTTAGTCTGTAGTGTTGCTGTTCAGTTATTTCCTTTTATGTAATCCTTTATATATAATCTTATATTAGTTTATAGTAGGAACAATTAGTGCCAGAAGATTATCTTTTTTTTTTTAATACAAATGTTTATTCTTAAATGTACAGCAGCTCCAAGACAATACTTAATTCCAGCTATAGGTGGCAAAAGATGCTATGGCAGGGAATACAGATGTTTAAATACAGATGAAATAAAGGGTCACCATCTCCTCTGGGACAAGGAACAGCTTACTTTTTGCAAGATTTCTTAATTCCACCTGTGGCCAGGGTCCCCTTCCCCACGGCCTTTGCTTTTAGCTCGTCGAGTTTCTTCTGCTCTTCTTTTTGTTTTTGCTTGAAAGCCTTATCTTCCTCATCCATCTCCTTGGCCTGCTTCTTGGGCTGTTTCAGAGGCTTCTTCTTGCCACCTTCCTGGCCGGACGTGGCGCCTGCCGCCCCTTTCCCAGACCCTGCCACCGGACAAGAATATCTTATGACTCAGTTATTTCCGTGTGTGTGTGTGTGTGTGTGTGTGTATGTGTGTATATATACACACATATATAATTATATCTTAATTTATAGTCAGAGGAATATCTAGAGCAGACACGGTACAGAGCATGAAATAAGGGAAAAACAGCTATACATATATAATCGTATTTTGTTTATAGTAGGAGGAATGTCTAGAGCAGACACGGTGCAGAGCATGAATTAAGGGAAAAACAGTTAGACCAGGAGAAGAATCTATGGCCCAAGCAGTCGTGCCCCTGCCTGAAAGGGCATGTGCTACGTGGCAGGCTGGCCCAGGCGGCAGCGTTTAGTATTGTAAAGATACCTGCTGTACAGCAGGCTAAGAGCAAGGGTCACTCCTCCTACAAAGGAGTTGCAGTACCTTGCATCCAGTTCTTGTGGAAAGCTGGCCATAGGTCTGCAAGCCTGCGAGCTTCTGAGGGCTTAAAACCCAGCCGGTATAATCGTGCCTAGGTGGCTGTATACCCTGACAGCTCTGTTACTCCTGTACTGACTCAAAGCATCCTCCTATAGAAATCACTGGAAGCTGCCAGCAGGTGGCTGTATAACCTGTCAGCTCTGTTGCTACTGTGCTGACTCAGAGCATTCTCCTATAGAAACTCTTAGAAGTTGCCTGCCCTTAGATAAGAGATGTTGCACACCGCACCCGTCTTACTGTGGACTGCCCTCCTTCTTGCCTCAGTGACCTAATAGGGGTGGACCCCTTGCTGCACACTGCCCACCTCCTTGCTTCAGTGACCTAATGGGGGAGGACCTTTTGCTTATCACACATGTGATTGTCTTGACCCTATCGCTATCCTTAAGATGACCTCACTTAAGACCCTTCCCCCTGTCTTGTACCTAATAAATACAGTTGCGCCCAGACACTCGGGGCCTCGCCTGTCTCTGCTTATAGGTGGTGTGGCCCCCCCGAACCCAGCTGCTCTTTTCCAGTCCTTTGATGTCTTGTCTTCTTCTTTCTCGGATCCAGTGCCTCAGCACAGCAATAGGGGACACCCCATGACTCTAGTAGGAATGGACCCTAAAACAGGGTTTCACCATGTTAGCCAGGATGGTCTCGATCTCCTGACCTTGTGATCCACCTGCCTTGGCCTCCCAAAGTGCTGGGATTACAGGCGTGAGCCACCACGCCCGGCCTGAGATTTAGAATTTTTATCTCATGTTGTTTAAATAGTAGAGACAGATGAGGTTAGGAGATACATTTGCGAGAGATGAGCACACTGCCTAGTTTACCTGTCCAGTATAGTGTCTAGTAAATGAAGGGAACCACAGAGAGCTTATCTGGCGTTGAGAGGGAAAGAATAGACTGCAAGGGGCAAGAAGGTTCTTGGGGGAGAGGAAACCCTTCTTGTTTAGGCTTTTGATTATGCAAGTGTATGCAGTTGTCAAATTCATCCACCAAATACTTAAGATCTGCACTTTTACTTGTATATTAATTATATTTCAAGTTCAAAGTAACATGATTGGTTTAGATTTCACCAAATGAAACACATTTGTGGCCCTCTTCAGCCCAAGGATCCCCAGTTTGAAACCCATGGTAGTAGGTACAATCTATACCAGGAGTCTAGACATGGGGTTTCTGTAACCCAGTGTGACTTCAGGGTTTCAGCCTTTTCATTCATAGAATGGAGGCTTTAGTGTCCTTGTGGGGGTATATCTGCTTCGTGGATAATGAATTGTTCAGTTTTTGGTGATTTTCATCATTCAGATACTATTCTGTCAATTAGCCTTTGTGCTGTTGTTCTGTGTTTGATGTATTTTATTTTATTTTATTTTTTCTTGGTATAGAGCCTCACTCTGTTGCCATGCTGGAGTGCAGTGGTGCGATCTCAGCTCACTGCAACCTCCGCCTCCTGGGTTCAAGCAAGTCTCCAGCCTCAGCCTCCTGAGTAGCTGGGACTACAGCTGCATGCCACCACGCCTGGCTAATTTTTTTTTTTTTTTTTAGTAAAGATGAGGTTTCATCATGTTGGCCAGGCTGGTCTCAATCTCTTGACCTCGTGATTTTGTTTGATTTGTTAAAGATTGTGATTAATTTTTATTAAATTTTTTTTTAATTGTATAAATTTTATTAAATTAAAATACATTCAGTTCTTTGGTTATACTAGGTTTATATGGAGTGGCTGGTCAATAACACACGAGGCTAGTGACCGTGGTGTTGTACTCTGCAGGTTTAGACCAACGCTGGTCATGTGGGAAAGTAACAACAGCCACAGATTGGGTGTTAGGAACAAAATTGTCTGCATTCAAGTCCTGGTCCACAAGCTCCAAACTGGATGATACTGGACCAAATCCAAGTGTTGTCTGAATGTAGGCTTTTTCTTTTTTTCTTTTTTTTTGAGACAGTCTCACTGTCACCCAGACTGGAGTGCAGTGGCGCGATCTCAGCTCACTGCAACCTCTGTCTCCCAGGTTCAAGCGATTCTCCTGCATCAGCCCTCCCAGTAGCTGGGATTACGCATGCACCACCATGCCTAGCTAATTTTTATATTTTCAGTAGAGACAGGGTTTCACCACGTTGACCAGGCTGGTCTTGAACTCCTGACCTCAAGTGACACACCTGGCTTCCCAAAGTGCTTCCCAAAGTGCTGGGATTATAGCCATGAGCGACCTTGCCCGGCCTGGTTTTTTCTTTAACAAATAGGGGTCATTGATATCTACTGTAAAGGGTGGTTATGATAATTAAGCGAGTATATAAAGCTGCTAGTATGAGTTCTGACACACGCTGTTCCTCAGTAGTGGAAGCTGGTGTTCCTAACATTCCTAGTGTACACCGTTTTCAGTGGCTTTCACGTACATTCTCTGCAGACAGAGTGCCAATGATGTCTGATTGAAAAGTAATGCTTGTTGATTCATGATTGATACAAACAGGACACCATTAACCCTGGATAAAGAGAATGGAGGTTAAGTCTGTCCGTGTAGATTCCTAAGCTGCTCTGGAGTGATCCTTGGAGTACAGGAACAGCGCTTTGAAGCACATTCAGCTGTCAGCCCTGCGGGATGGCAGCCACTGATCTGTCCTATGGTAAGTCCTGTTTCTGTTCATTTCCAGAGACCCTGCTTTAGGTGTCCCCCACACAATATGGAGTCCAGTGGCCTGTGCCTGATCATTCACACTGCAGGTTCATTTCTGAGATGCTGACAGGGGCTAGGGAATGCTTTGTTCTTTATTTATTTATTTTTTGAGACAGAGTCTTGCTCTGTTGCTCAGGCTGGGGTGCAGTGGCACGATCTCAGTTCCCTGCAACCTCTGCCTCTGGGGTTCAAGTGATTCTCCTGCCTCAGCCTCCCAAGTAGCTGAGATTACAGGCGTGTGCCACCATATCCGGCTAATTTTTTGTATTTTTAGTAGAGATGGGGTTTCACCGTGTTGGCCAGGCTGATCTCAAACTCCTAACTTCAAGTGATCTGCCCGTCTCCACCTCCCAAAGCACTAGGATTACAGGCATGAGCCACTGCGCCCAGCCGGAAGGCTTTGTTCTTAATAGCCCCCTGCTGTGTGTGCTTTGGGAAGAGGTGCTATGTATTTCCACGGTTCGGTTTCCGTATCTGTAAAATAAGACTGTTACCCTTTTCCCAGTGGGCAGCATGGCTGACCATCCTTTTTTTTTTTTTTTTTTTTGCCTTTAGGTGAGGTAAGACTGCCCTGGAATTTATAGCAGGAGTGTGTATGTGTGTTTTCTTGAGTGTGCAGGAGTATATGGGAATTTCAAAGTAAGATGGAATGACTTCTAGGTGTGTGAATGTGGGAATTATGGTCAGCCCTGGGTTCTCATGCCTTCTTTCTTTTCCATGAGGTCTTTGCAGAGACCCAGTCTGCCTTCAAGAAAAGATAGAAGTAGAAAGGATGGTGGCTGACTGTCTGACAAATTGTTATCAGGTACGCAGGAAGTGTATCCTTCTCCAAAACACAATACTCGCATCACCAGGTAGAAACATTTCCTTCTACACAGAATGATCTCCAGAGCTTCTTACCGCAAATAAAGTCTCCTTCAAGGACTGGGTCCCTAGTCGAATTCCTTGAAGGAGTGGAGCCTGTCATATTGGTGAGGGTTTACCTTGAATGTCATCCCAGTATTTCAAGGTTTATTAATTAGTCTTCTCTCATGATCCCAACTGCATATTTTTTATTTTGTTGAGTGTTCTGACACGTGGTAAGGGACATGAAAGTATCCTTTGTTCAGAGAATTTATCCCTTCATCAGCGTTTATCTAGTATCTGCTCAAGACTGTGATGCAGTAGAAGGAAATAAGATGACCTCCCAGTCTGGTTGTGTTAGATGAGATCATTGGAAGAAGTGAGTGGGTGTGGGTAGAGAAGACTTCCTGGGTCCAGTGAACTCTGGGGTGGGCAATGTGAGCCCTCTGACTCTGTTGGTCTTGCATTTTGCATTGAACACTGGAAGACATGTTAGGTGGCTCAAGCCGGCATGTGTGTGATGCTTTAGGATTCAGTGACCTTTGATGATCTGGCTGTGGACTTCACCCCAGAAGAATGGGCGTTACTGGACCCAACTCAGAGAAACCTCTACAGAGATGTGATGCTAGAGAACTACAAGAATTTGGCCACAGTAGGTAAGACTGGCCTCATCCCTTGTAGCCTGCTGTGGGACAGATTATGTTATGCACTTACTGTGTTGCAGATCAGAGATAGCAACTCTGAGCACAACGGGAAATAACAGACATAGTCCCTGCCCTAGTGGGCTTTCATCTACTTGGTGGTTCTCAAAATGTGCTGTGAGATCAAGAGCATCACCAGCACTGTTTGAGATGTACCTTCTCAGTCTCCACCTTTGACATACTCACTCAGAGACTCTGTACCACGGCCCTGTCATCTATGTTTTAACAAGCTCTCCTCATGAATCTGATGTGCTGTAATGTTGAATGAGAGGTATAGTTGTTTCCAATGAGTATGAAGATCTCTTTGTTTCACCTAATTTCCTATTTGGATAAAAGTCTTAGTGCTTTCTAAGTATGTACATCAGGCTGGATTTGGGCTTCAGGGATCAGAGATAACCAATCTTTTAGGGGGCACAGACAGATGATATTTGCATTTTTAGCTGTTTTAAAATAATGTCACTGCTTTCATTGGAACTGTAGTTCTGAGTTATAGAAAGAGTTATCATCTCTTGCCTGAGCCTCTTCTGGTAATAGATCTTTCTCTGTGCACAGGATGTCAGATCTTCAAACCCAGTTTGATCTCTTGGCTGGAACAAGAAGAGTCTAGGACAGTGCAGAGAGGTGATTTCCAAGGTAAGTGTTCACGAAGCACTGCCCTGGTCAATAAGTTCAGTATGTGTAAGTATAATGAGGAAACTCTTCAAGATGTACTTTATTTCACAATGTGGAGGCCACATATATATTTTATATATATATTTACAATATAATATATATATTTATTATATATATATATTTTTTTCTGAGGCATAGTTTCACTGTCACCCAGGCTATAGTGCAGTGGTGAGATATCGGCTCACAGCAACCTCAGCCTCCTGGGTTCAAGTGATTCTCCTGCCTCAGCCTTCCGAGTAGCTGGGACTACAAGTGTGTACCACCATGTTTGGCTAATTTTTTGTATTATTAGTAGAGATGGGATTTCAACTCGTTGGCCAGGCTGGTCTCAAACTCCTGACCTCAAGTGTTCCACCTGCCTTGGCTTCCCAAAGTGCTGGGATTACAGGCATGAGCCACCATGCCTAGCTAGGCCGTTTTTCTCTCAGAAGTTAGGAAATCTTCAACTGCTTATACTCTCTGTCTACTCATTCTTTCCTGTGATAGGATCCGTTGGTTTCGTCTTTAAAAGTTCCTGTTTTGGGCCAGGTGTGGTAGCTCACGCCTGTAATCTTAGCACTTTGGGAGGTCGAGGCGGGCAGATCACTTGAAGTCATGAGTTTGAGACCATCCTGGCCAACATAGCAAAACGCCATCTCTACAAAAATACAAATATTAGCTGGGCGTGGTGGCACATTCTTGTAGTCCCACCTACTAGGGAGGTGGAGGCAAGAGAATTACTTGAACCCAGGGGCTAAAGATTGCAGTGAGCCAAGATTGTGCCACTGAATTCCAGCCAAGGTGGGAGAGTAAGACTCTGTCTCTAAAAAGAAAAAAAAAAAAGGCTAGGCATGGTGACTCACCAGTGGTTCACATCTGTAATCCCGGAACTTTGGGAGGCTGAGGCAGGAGGATCAGCTGAGGTCAGGAGCTCGAGAACAGCCTGGCCAACATGCCGAAACCCCATCTCTGCTAAAAATACAAAAATTAGCCAGGCGTGGTGGCGGGTGCCTGTAATCCCAGCTACACAGGAGGCTGAGGCAGGAGAATTGCTTGAACTCAGGAGGCAGAGATTGCAGTGAACTGAGATTGTGCTATTGCATTCCAGCCTGATGACAAGAGTGAAACTCCATCTCAAAAAAAGAAACAAGTTCCTTGTAGTGATGTGTGGTTACTGTCTTATTCTTCAGCTTTCCTAGCATGGTAATATTCTTTGTGTTCACCATCAGTTTATAATTTTCATAGAATCAGTTTGTAGTAAACTATGTAAAATTTTGACCCTATATCCTTATTATTGCCAAATTTTTGATATAAAATCTTCAGATCTGTCTTCGTGTTTGTTTTTTGTTATCATGTTTAATTTGAAAACAAATACAAATGATCCCTCTCATTTTCAGCTCCATCTGTCTACCATGTGTGTCTCTAAACCCTTACATTTCTTTTTCTCTTTAACTTCAGAATGGAAAGTGCAACTTAAAACCAAAGAATCAGCCCTTCAGCAGGATTTTTTGGGGGAGCCAACCTCTAGTGGGATTCAAATGGTAAGATGAACAAGGATACGTCTTAGTTTTCACATTTAAAGATGATCTGGAATTCCATTGTAGAAAATGAGAATGAAGCTGGGCATGGTGGCTCACACTTGTAATCCCAGCACTTTGGGAGGCTGAAGTGGGAGGATCTCTTGAGGCCAGGAGATCGAGACCAGCCTGGTCAACATAGCAAGGTCTTG
The DNA here is from genome assembly GCA_963573385.1 of Cacajao melanocephalus. NCBI lineage: Eukaryota > Metazoa > Chordata > Mammalia > Primates > Pitheciidae > Cacajao > Cacajao melanocephalus. Next base: position 46,716 of record CAUYLG010004714.1, read on the forward strand.
GCTTTAAAAACTTACTTAATTTAATTACATTAAAAGAAAAAGGAAAATTAGCAGAATGAGAGCTCTTTGAGAAAAGTGGCATTCCCAAGATGGATAATGACTCTGGAGAGAGACTTGGCATATGATGACTTGGGGATGCTTGAAACCTAGCTTGACACTTACTGTTGTTTTTTTCTTAGATGGAGTCTTGCTGTGTCGCCCAGGCTGGAGTGCTGATCTTGACTCACTGCAACCTCCACCTTCTGGGTTCAAGCAATTCTCGTCCTTCCCTCTCCTGAGTAGCTGGGAGTACAGCCATGTGCCACCACGCCCAGCTAATTTTTGTATTTTAGTAGAGACAGGGTTTCACCATGTTGTCCAGGATGGTCTCGAACTCTTGACTTGAGTTGATCGCCCGCCTTGGTCTCCCAAAGTCCTGGGATTACAGGCGTGAGCCACTGTGTCCAGCCAACACTCAGTGTTTTAGAGTTCCCCTTAAGTACACATTTGTAACTAGATAGTGAGTTTTTAAAACAATTCCATAAAACTCTACAGACATTTGAGATTAGAGTAGATGGCACAGCCTGGCAGGAGCTTTTCATAATTCTCCTGGAAAGAAATCAAAAGGGCAGTACTTACATCCGTGTAGTGAAAATGGTAAACATGAATATAATCACCACAATGTTCCTCTCTTCAGATGAGTGGAATCTGTAAATGAGTCTGAACAGTGCTTTAATCACCATTCATTCCTTAAACAGATGGGAAGCCACAATGGAGGGGAGCTCAGTGACATCAGGCAGTGTGGAGATGTCTCCAGTGAACACTCATGCCTTAACATACATGTGAGAACTCAGAAGAGTGAGAGTGCATTTGAGTGTCATCAGTATGGAGCAGACTTCCTTACCCAACACAAGAGAACCCCTTCCGGAGAGCACCGTTCTATGTTTAATCAGTGTGGAAAAGCCTTCAGCCTGACTCCAGATGTTGTTTACCAGAGAGCATGCATAGGAGAGAAAGCTTTTGATTACAGCGACTCTGGGAAATCCTTCATTAATCAGTCACACCTTCAGGGACATTTAAGAACTTACAATGGAGAAAGTCTCCACGAATGGAAGGAATGTGGGAGAGGCTTTATTCACTCCACAGACCTTGCTGTGCATATACAAACTCGCAGTTCAGAAAAACCCTACAAATGTAAGGAATGTGGAAAGGGCTTTAGATATTCTGCATACCTTAATATTCACATGGGAACCCACACTGGAGACATTCCCTATGAATGTAAGGAGTGTGGGAAAGCCTTCACTAGGTCTTGTCAGCTTACTCAGCACAGAAAAACTCACACTGGAGAGAAGCCTTATAAATGTAAGGATTGTGGGAAAGCCTTCACTGTTTCCTCATGCTTAAGTCAACATATGAAAATTCACGTGGGCCAGAAGCCTTATGAATGCAAGGAATGTGGAATGGCCTTCACTAGATCTTCTCAACTTACTGAACATGTAAAAACTCACACTGCAGAGGATCCCTTTGAATGTAAGACATGTGGAAAATCTTTTAGAAATTCCTCATGCCTCAGTGATCACTTTCGAATTCACACTGGAATAAAACCCTATAAATGTAAGGACTGTGGGAAAGCCTTCATTCAGAACTCAGACCTTACTAAGCATGCACGAACTCACAGTGGAGAGAGGCCCTATGAATGCAAGGAATGTGGGAAGGCCTTTGCCAGATCCTCTCGCCTTAGTGAACATGTAAGAACTCACACTGGAGAGAAGCCTTTTGAATGTGTCAAATGTGGGAAAGCCTTTGCTATTTCTTCAAATCTTAGTGGACATTTGAGAATTCACACTGGAGAGAAGCCCTTTGAGTGCCTGGAATGTGGGAAGGCATTTACACATTCCTCTAGTCTTAATAATCACATGCGGACCCACAGTACCAAAAAACCATACATGTGTATGGAATGTGGCAAAGCCTTTAAGTTTCCCACGTGTGTGAACCTTCACATGCGGATCCACACTGGAGAAAAACCCTACGAATGTAAACAGTGTGGGAAATCCTTCAGTTACTCCAATTCGTTTCAGTTACATGAACGAACACACACTGGGGAGAAACCCTATGAATGTAAGGAGTGTGGGAAAGCCTTCAGTTCTTCCAGTTCCTTTCGAAATCATGAAAGAAGGCATGGAGATGAGAAACTGTCAGGGTAGGGAATGTGGGAATACCTAAAGGTATCCCGTTCTCACTGAATACATGAAAACTCACCGGGAGAAACCCTATGAATGTAAAAATGTGGAAGCAGCTTTGTATCTTGGGTCCTCATGAACGTGTATGAATTCTCAGTGGAGAAGACCCTGCATCAGTAGGGAATGTGGAAACCACTTCACTGAATTCCCAAGCCTTACCAAACACATCAGAAATCTCACTGGAGAGAAACCCTATGAATGTAGAGAATCTGGGAATTCCTTTCTGAATCCCACAAACCTTAATGTGCATATGTGAACTCACATTGGAGAGAAACCCTGCAATTTAAATGGTATGTGCTGGATGACGCCCCACTCCATATTTTTAAGCCCTAAGTCCTGGTTCCTTACAATATAACTGTATTTGGATGTAAGGTTTTCAAACAGGTGAGTAACTTCAAATGAGGCTGTTAGGTTTGATCCCTAATCTAACATCACTGATGTCCCTGTGAGAGAAAGTAAAGGAAGGATACACATAGAGAAGACTGTGAATCTACCAGAAGGTGGCCATCTGCCGGCCAAGGACAGAGACCTGGAACGGATGCTTCCATTATGGCCTCCAGAGGAAACCAGCCCTGTCTCCACCTTGATATCGGACTTGGAGGCTCCACAACTGTGAGACAATAAATTTCTCTTGGTGAAGTCATTCAGTCTGTGTTATTTTATACGGCAACCCTAGGAAACTAATACTGTGAGGAACTTGGGAAAAGCTTTAGATCAAGCTTGTCCAACCCACAGGCCAGGATGGCTTTGAATGTGCACCAACACACATTGATAAGCTTTCTTAAAATAGAATTAAATTTTTTGTGTGATCTTTTTTCATTCATAAGCTATCATTAGTGTTATTGTAAATACAAAAGCAATCACAGGAGAGACGTTCTCTGAATGTAGGGCATGTGAAGAAGTCTGCAGGTGCTCATCAGATCTTAATACTCACTTCCACCTCCTGCGGTGACAGGCCCTGTGAAAATCAGCATCAAGATAAGGAAGTTTCTTTTACTGTGAAAGTCAGAAATGTGACCTCACCCAGTTTAGTGACTTAGAGTGCACTGACGCTCCGTTATTAGGAATGTGTAGAGATTTCATTAGATGTTTATACCTTTTATATAAGGAATAAAAATCCACAGTGTAGAGATTTCTGCTTTAAGGCATGTGGGAAAGCTTTTGCTAATTCCATGAGGCTTATTTTACACATCTAAAATTAGACTGCAAGTGAGCCAAGACCACTGCACTCCAGCCTGGGTAACAGAGCAAGACTCCATCTCAAAAAAATATATAATAATTAAAAAATGACCAGGTGCAGTGTCTCACAGCTGGAATCCCAGCACTTTGGGAGGCCAAGGCAGGCAGATAACCTGAGGTCAGGAGATGAAGACCCATCCTGGCCAACATGGTGAAACCCCATCTCTATTAAAAACACAAAAAATTAGCCAGGCATGGTGGCATGTGCCTGTAGTCCTAGCTACTTGGGAGACTGAGGCAGGAGAATCACTTGAACCCTGGAGGCAGAGGTTGCAGTGAGCCGAGATCATGCCACTGCACTCTAGCCTGGGTGACAAAGTGGGACTCTGTCTTAAAAAAATTAAAATGAAATTAGAATGGAAATGTCCTGAGAATGTAGGGGAATGTATGACAACCTTTAAATATCTCACATGCCATAATATTACCATGAAATCTAACAATGGAAGAAGACCCATGTATCACAGGGTAAGGTGTCACCTTATTTCATTGCTCAAGCATTAATATCTTCATGAGGATTCATGCTGGGGTAAAACCTTATGATTATAAAAAATGCAAGAAGTCCTTCATTTGCTTCTCATGTCTTACTATATCACAGTTCATAGCCATACAAATGTAAGGAATATGGGAAAGCTGTCAGAATCTCTTCACAATCCAGCATGAAATAACTTGGAATGAGACCACACAGTCTAGGAAACAGGGAAAGCCCTCTGCTGTTATCTCAGGGACTGCTTAAGTGACGTTTTGCAGTAGAGAGAAATCCTATTAGTTTCAGAGGTGTTGGAGACTGGTAGTTCAGCTAAATAATGTTCACTTCTCAGATTGGAAAACTCTGACCAATTGAAAATATTTTATTAGCTCATTTTAAAAATCCTTGTTGGCCAGGCACGGTGGCTCACACCTGTAATCCCAGCACTTTGGGAGGCTGAGGTGGACCAACTACCTGAGGTCGGGAGTTCCAGATCAGCCTGACCAACATGGAGAAACCCCATCTCTACTAAAAATACAAAAATTAGGTGTTGTGGTGCATGCCTGTAATCCCAGATACTTGGGAGGCTGAGACAGGAGAATTGCTTGAACCCGGGAGGCAGAGGTTGCAGTGAGTGAGCCGAGATCACTCCACTGCACTCCAGCCTGGGCAACAATAGTGAAACTCCTCTCAAAAAAAAAAAAAAAAAAAATCCATGTTCACCTGGTGCGGTGGCTAACGCCTGTAATCTCAGCACTTTGAGAGGCTGAGGTGAGTGGATTGCTTGAACTGGGGAGTTCAAGACCAGCCTAGCTAACATGGTGAAACCCTGTCTCTACAAAAAAGACAAAACTTAGCTGAGCATGGTGGCTCATGACTGTAGACCCAGCTACCCAGGAGGCTGAGGCAGAAGAATCACTTTAGCCCAGGAGACAGAGGTTGAAGTGAGCTGAGACTGAGCCACTGCACCCTGGCCTGGGTGACAGAGTCAGATCCTGTCTCAAAACAAAAAAAATTCCATGTTCTAGAGCAGTTTTAGGTTCACAGCAAAATAGTGTGGAAGATTCAATGACTTCCTGTATTCCTGCTGCCACTACACACGCGTTAGCTTCCACCATCGTCAGCGTAATCATCAACACAATCCACTAGAATGATACACTTATTAGAATCCATGAACCTACACTGCCACTTCATTATCGCCCAAAGTCTACAGATCATCGTGCTCCAACTATTCCTCCCTCCTTCTCCCCAGCCCCTGACAACCACTCCTTTTTACTGTCTCCCATAGTTTTGCCTTTGTCAGAATGTCATAGAGTTGGAATCGTGCAGTATGTGACCTTTTCAGATTGGCCCAAAGTGAGAACTTTATGTCCTCCTTTTCCCATTAGAATGTTGCCCTTTTCAAAACCCACTTATGGCCTGTCCTGCTCCCATCCTGCGCCCATGAAAACCGCAGGCTCCACCGGCAGAGGAGAAGAGGGTGGGGCTTTAGTTCTGTCTCCAAAGCAAAGCCCACAGTTATTGGCTAATATATGCGTGAAGACACCCACGCCTTTCACCAATCTTAAGCTGTGTTCATCCCATGGTGACCTTTGGGGCAGTGGACTGCAGAGTGGGTCTGGAGTGCCATGTGACAGCTCTGCGGGGCTTGGAGACATTGGTAAAATTTCTGTGCAGGTGGCTCCTGGAGCTCCCGGCCAAAGCCCACCTTTCCTCAACAGCCATCTGTGCACAGTGAGATCTCTCTACAGGACTCCCTGTTTGACCTACCCTCTAGGGTCTGCCTAGTAACGGGCCATTTTGGTTTCTAATTGGCTGTGGCAGCTGATGCTTTGAGTCCAGTGACTCCTGGGTGCTTGGAATCTGCGGAGTGACAGGACGAGGACATTTAAAAATGCTGTTTAGTGTTAGGGTTCTTTCTTTTTTTTTTTTTTTTTTTTTTTTTGGTTGGTTGGTTGGTTTTGAGACGGAGTCCTGCTCTGACACCAGGCTGGAGTGCAGTTGTGTAATCTCGGCTCACTGCAACCTCCGCCTCAGGTTCAAGTGATTCTTCCGCCTCAGCCTCCCGAGTAGCTGCAGCTACAAGGCACGCACCACCACGCCCGGATAATTTTTGTATTTTTTAGTAGAGATGGAGTTTCACCATGTTCTCCAGGATGGTCTTGATTTCCTGACCTCGTGATCCTCCTGCCTCGGCCTCCCAAAGTGCTGGATTAGAGGCGTGAGCCACTGTGCCTGGCCTAGTGTTAGGTTTTTAACTTATTGTTTAATTCTCTGAAAGAGCAGCTGAGCAATTTTTAAAGCCAATATATTCCTTTGGTGCAACATCTAATTTAATACTTATTTAAAAATCTAATCCTGGGCCAGGCGCCTGTAATCCCAGCACTTGGGGAGATCGAGGTGGGCAGATCACGAGGTCAAGAGATTGGGACCATCCAGGCCAATATGGTGAAACCCCGCTCTACTAAAAATACAAAAATTAGCTGGGCGTGGTGACGGGCACCTGTAATCCCAGCTACTCGGAGGCTGAGGCAGAAGACTGGCTTGAACCTGGGAGGTGGAGGTTACAGTGAGCCGAGATCACACCACCGCACTCCAGCCTGATGACAGAGTGACTCCATCTCAAAAAAAATAAAATCATTTAAAAATCTTTTATTTGCCAGTTGATTGAGAATGTCTGTTTTAAACACACATTTCTGATGTATAAATCTAATGTTAGCAATACAATTCCAAATGCTTTAACTACTTATCAGTGGGTATTTCATTTAGCAGGGACTCTATAAAATGCACTGCCAGCCAAAGTGCTTTTGAATTTCTTTTGCCCCAGATCTCTGGTTCCTGGAGGCTTCATTAAAAAGTAGCGATAATCCTCTATTCACTTGTTAAAAATTGTGGTAAAGTATATTACATAAAGTTTACATTTTAACCATTTTGAGTGTCTGCTGGCATTAAATATACTCACATTGTTGGGCAACCATCACCATCATCCCACTAATAAAAAATGTTTACCTTCCCAGACTGAACGCATTAAACGCTAACTCCCTATTCCCTTCCCAATCCCTGGCAAACACCAATTCTGTGTCTGTGTTAATCTCACTACAGTAGGTACCTCATAAAAGTGAAGTCACAGTATTAGACATTTTGTGACTAGTTATTTCATTTAGCATAACATGTTCAAGGTTAATGTTGTAGCACATCTCAGAATTTCCTTTTTTAAGGCTGGGTGATACTCTATTGTATGGATGGATCACATTTTGAGTTGCTCCCACCTTTTCGATATTGTGGATAAAGCTGCCATGAACATGGGTGTACAAATATCTCTTCCATTATCTGCTTTCAACTTTTTGGTTAGTACACCCACAAGCAGAATTGCTGGATCATATGTTGGTGTCGTTTTTTTGTTTTGTTTTGAGACGGAGTTTTCCTCTTGTTGCCCAGGCTGGAGTGCCATGGCATGATCTCAGCTCACCACAACCTCTGCCTCCTGGGTTCAAGCAATTCTCCTGCCTCAGCCTGTAAAGGCATGCGCCACTATGCCTGGCTAATTTTTTATTTACTTTTTATTTTTTTAAATTTTTAGTAGGGGGTTTCTCCATGTTGGTTAGGCTGGTCTCAAACCCCTGACTTCACGTGATCCACCCACTTTGGCCTCCCAAAATGCTGGGATTACAGGTGTGAGCCAACGTGTCTGGCCCAAGATAGCCACTCTCTAGGACAGCTGGTGGAGGATGTTAAGTTCAGATGTGTCAAGTGAGACAGAATGAGAAAATGAAACGAAAATCAATGAAAGAAAAAAGTTTATTATAGATTTCAGAGAGGTTAGGGGTGCTGAATAATGGCCCACAGGAATTCCAGAGACAGCATGGTGCTCAACCTGCGGGTAGGTTACTGGAGAGATGAAGAGGGGGCCTGTGGGACTGTACCTTTTTTTTTTTTTTGAGACGGAGTTTAGCTTTTGTTGACCAGGCTGGAGTGCAATGGCGAGATCTCAGCTCACTGCAACCTCCGCCTCCCGGGTTCAAGCGATTGTCCTGCCTCAGCTTCCAGAGTAGCTGGGATTACAGGTGCCCGCCACCAAGCCCAGCTATTTTTTTTTGTATTTTCAATAGAGATGGGTTTCACCATGTCGGCCAGGCTGGTCTGGAACTCTTGACCTCAGGTGATCCGCCTGCCTCAGCCTCCTAAAGTGCAGGGATTACAGGCATGAGCCACTGCGCCCGGCTGGGGCTGTGCCTTTTTTTTTTTTTTGAGACGGAATTTTGCTCTGTTGCCAGACTGGAGGGCGGTGGCGCGATCTCGGCTCACTGCAACCTCCGTCTCCCTGGTTCAAGCGATTCCCCTGTCTCAGCCTCCTGAGTAGCTGGGACTACAGGGGCCGCCACCACGCCCGGCTAGTGTTTGGTATTTTAGTAGAGACGGGGTTTCACCATGGCCAGGATGGTCTGGATCTGACCTCATGATCCACCTGTCTCGCCCTCCCAAAGTGCTGGGATTACAGGCGTGAGCCACCGCGCCCGGCCGGCGGTACCTTATTTATTTTTAATGGGGTTATCTTAGGCTTTCTTCACGTGATTGTTGATTGGCGACGGGAAAAAATGTTGAAGGGGGAATTTATTTACATGATTCTGGTGTTGGTCATTAGGTTTTATAGTGGTCAGCAGCTGTGAGATGAGGAACAAGTGGGTTTTACCAGGAAACAACCACACAGGGAGAAGTCTGTCAGACCTAAAAACGACACCAACATAGCAGCGTTACATTAAACGAGTTATGACAATTATGGCAATTCTACGTTTATGCCCTGTAGCATTTTCATTTTTTAAGAGACAGGGGTCTGCCCAAGCTGATCTCTTAACTCCTGGGCTCAAGCAATCCTCTCACCTGGGTCTCCCAAAGCTGGGAATGCAGACGTGAATAAAAGCCCTGCCCCAAATCACTTTTAAATCCTACCTCGTCTTGGCAGGTGTTTTATTCACACGGATATTTAGAAAATGCCGAAGAGGGCTCTGTGTGTGTGTGTGTGTGTGTGTGTGTGTATGTTTCTGGTTTGGTTGTTAAAAATATAGAAAGAACAATTACAGTACACAGGGCTTGAAATTCCGAAGTTTTTCTTTGCTTGTAGACTGATATTTATCACCGTCCCCTGAGGAGGGTGTAAGTCATCCAGCGACCGAGGATCCAGTTTCAGAGATTTATTATTATTTTTTGAGATAAAAATAATCTTGCCCTGTCACCCATGCTGGAGTGCAGTGTCATGATCTCGGCTCACTGCAACCTCTGCCTCCTGGGTTCAAGCGATTCTCTCGCCTCAGCCTCCCGAGCAGCTGGGATTACAGGCGCGCCACCACGCCCGGCTAATTTTTGTATTTTTAGTATAAACGGGGTTTCACCAAGTTGGCCAGACTGGTCTTGAACTGCTGACCTCAGGTGATCCACCCGCCTCGGCCACCCAGTGCTGCGATTACAGGCCTGAGCCACCACGCCCAGCCTCAGAGACTCCTGAATTAGGTCAGTCAATGTAGCCAAGTTCCACGGCCCGTCCCTGCCTCTGTTTTCCATCCATAAAGCGGCAACATAAAAACGCTCTTGAGGGAGAAGGGGAACTCCTCCCATGGCTCCAGGAACCCCCTGTGCATATTTCACCTGAGGTCCGCATGGCCTGCAGGTTGACTCTCCTCCGATTGGCAACCCCGCCTCCTGGAAATAGCCCCGCCCCTTTGTCTCCGCCCTTCTGCCTTTCCTGGCTGACGCTGGGATCTCTCTACCGGCTTTGGAAGGCCTTGGCTGTAGCGTCCGCCTGACGTCAGCACGCAACTGTCGTGAATCCTGTCTCCCAGTCTATTCTGAGGCCCCGCCCATTGCCCGCTTGTCTGGAAAAGGAAGTGCGCTCCCGGAAACGGAAGTAAATGCTGCACTCTGCGTGCATCCGCGTGCTGGCCATTCTACACCGACTAAAGTTCATCCCACCAGATGAGGAGGACCGAAGTAGGGATGGGGTCAAAGGGCGGTCTCCGGCCGGGCGCGGTGGCTCACGCCTGTAATCCTAGCACTTTGGGAGGCCGAGCTGGGTGGATCACCTGAGGTCAGGAGTTCAAGACCAGCCTGGCATCATGGTGAAACCCCATCTTTGAAAAACAAAAAACAAAAGGGCGGTCTGCTGCAGGTCGCTTCCTCCGGTGCCCTTCCCGGACCTCGCACGTGAGGCCTCCTGCAGCTCTTCTTCCGAGACTCCCGCTCGCGCTCGCAGCTTGGGTCCAGGTGAAAGGGGTGTTGGGAGTGCGGGCCGGGAGCTTCGGCGGGACCTTTTCGCCGGCGCGCTCCCCTTTCCCAAGCCTCTTCATCAACTTTTCCAGACTTTCTGCAGAAGGAAGAAAATTTCTTGCTGGGGTCGTGGTTATTTCAGCGGCTTCACCGACCTGGGGATTTCAGCCAGTTTGGGTGAGCACTGGGCTAATTTGTTCTTTTGGGGGATGTTCTTTATGTTTGGTAAATTATATACAGGTGGAGACATTAGAAACTCATTTTAGGGAGTTAAGGCGTCTCATACAATTTAAATGCATGGATGAGTGAATGCATGCAAATGCAAATTTTACTATCACGGAAAAGCAAAAAGTCAGCTCTGTATTCAGCTTAGAACCCTGTCAATCTCTGAGCTTCAAAATACAAGCATCTCCAGGAAAAAAGAGAACACGCAGGCTTGTTTTTGTATCCCAGACTGGAATTGAGTTGACCGTAAACAGCAAGAGCGTTTTCCAGGTGGATTTTCTTTGCCTTGTTAATTTGGAAATGTTCAAACGCAAGAAAATGTCAAAGTCCAATACAGCAAACCACCATTTGCCCTAAATTCACTAAGTATTAATCTCTTGTCATTTCCTTTCATATTTCTTTCCACATTTGAGGTTTATACGCTAAAAGTAAGTTAAAGGTGAGGTAGGAGGCGGGACTAGACGCTGGAGTCGGGGTTTGGACACCCCACCGAACTGAAGACCAGCTAACACAGGTCTGGGGCCACGTGAATGTTGTTTTTGGTGTCTCCACTATTGAGTAGGTTCTCAGGTGGTCAGGGCCTGTGAGGTCTCCCTTTGGGCAATGCTGTTTACCCCCTTTCCTCCCGTTCACAGTCACCATTTGTTTAGCCCCTCTGTGCCCAGCCCTCTGGAAGTTAGGCTCAACATCCAACTGCGCATTTGTAGCTCCTAATCCACTTTTTTTTTTTTTTTTTTTTTGAGACGGAGTCTCGTTCTGTTCCCAGGCTGGAGTTCAGTGGCGCGATCTCAGCTCACTGCAACCTCTGCCTCCCGGTTCAAGCGATTCTCCTGCCTCAGCCTCGGAGTAACTGGGACTACAGGCGCGTGCCACCACGCCCAGCTAATTTTTGTATTTTCAGTAGAGATGGGGTTTCACCATGTTGGCCAGGATGGCCTCGGTCTCTTGACTTGGCGATCTACCCACTTCAGCCTCCCAAAGTGCTGGGATTACAGGGGTGAGCCACCGCTCCCAGCCCCTAATCCACTTCTATAACACCCTATTTACACCTTTCTGGAAGGTGGGAATTTAAAAGGGAAAATTGACTAGACATTTGCTAAACTTAGCTGAAACCCTCTATAGAGCTCCTTAGTCGACCTGGGGACAACAGCAAGAATCCCAGAGGACTTGTCCACTGCGTATCTTTTAGGCTATTGGAGCAAGTTCAAATTTGTCGTAAAGAAGAAACTCATTTTCTGTGGAAACACTGCTTGGGTTCCATACAGTTTAGAAAACTAACAGATTTGGCCTAAATATGGTTCTATACATTATAATGATATTTTACAATTAGACTTATTTTGTAAAAAGGAAAATGGGAAGAGGTCCCTTATGTACAGGCTTTTATGGCCCATTACAGGCTCATGTTACTTCCAGGAACTAGAATGCCACGCCTAAGGGATCCCCTCCTAGCTGCCCCCTTTACAAGGCTTACATTTTCCCCAAGGTCTCCTCAGTCCCCCAGTTCTGAGGGGCTTTCTGCCAGTTCTTCAGTGAAGGATTCCACTCCAAGGTCATCACTCATGCCTCCCCCTTACCCCCCCCCTTATCCCTCCCCCTTTTCCAAGTAGCCCCAGCATAACACTCCTACACTCCCCAGGAAAGTAAGCCCAACCAGTACCACCTGGAGTGGGGCCAAGTATCAGCCCTTAAAGCCAAACCTGGGTGCATTGTGGGAGGTAGCTAATGGAAGTAAGGGAACACTTAGAGTACATGTGCCATTTTCTATGTCTAATTTGGCTATAAGCAAGGAAGAAGTTGGGCAGTTCTTAGAGAATCAAGAAAAGTTTATAGAGATGTTAAGTTGACCATGTTGTTTAATATAACTTGTTATGACTTACGGATACTGTCATCTGCTTGTTGTGTTGTGGGGAAAAAAAAAGTGGAGAAAAAAGGATGTGGTATATACCTATATATATCCTATTGATCCTATTTCTCTGGAAAATTCTGACTAATACAGGGGTGTATTTTTTTTTTTTAGATTGTTGGATTCAATTTGTTAATATGGAGACTTTTTCTTTTTTAAGACATAGAGTTTTCCCATATTGCTCAGGCTGGTCTTGAACTCCTGGACTCAACCGATCCACTCACTTTGGCTTCTCAAAGTGCTGGGAGTACAGGCATAAACCACCATACCTCACCTTGTTGAGATTTTTTTTGTATATATATTCATGATCTGTGGTATTGGCCCGTAATTCTCTATTTTGTTTCTGTTTTTTTGTTTTTTTTGCGTTTTTTTGAGACGGCGTCTTGCCCTGGCTGGAGTGCAGTGGTGCAGTCTCAGCTCACTGCAACCTCCACCTCCCGGGTTCAAGCGGTTCTCCTGCTCAGCCCCTCAAGTAGCTGGAAATACAGGCGCCCACCACCACACCTGGCTAATTTTTTGTATCTTTAGCAGAGATGGGGTTTCACCATGTTGGCCAGGCTGGTCTTGAACTCCTGACCTAGTGATCTGCTGGCCTTGGCCTCCCAGAGTGCTGGGATTACAAGCATGAACCACTGTGCCCAGCCAGTTCTCTGTTCTTTTAATGTATTTTGTTTTGGTATTAGGGTGAAGCTGGCCTCACGGAATGTTAGGAAGTATTCCCTCTGCTTCTTACGGAAGAGATTGTAGAAAATTGGCATACTTTCTTCCTTAAACGTTTGGTAGAATTCACCAGTGAACACATCTGGACCTGGTGCTTTCTGTTTTGGAATGTTATTTTTCTTTATAGACAACAGACCTGTTTAGATTGTCTATTTCTTCTTGTGAGGGTTTTTGCAGTGATATGGTTCGGCTGCATCCCTACCCAAATTTCATCTTGAATTCCCACCTGGGAGGTAATTGAATCATGGGGGCACGTCTTTCCCATGTTGTTCTTGTGATAGTGAATAAGTCTTTTTTTTTTTTTTTTACCCCTCACCAAATCTGATGGTTTTATAGATAGTGAATAAGTCTTAAGAATTCTGACTTAAAAATGGGAGTTTTTCTGCACAAGCTCTCTCTTTGCCTGGCACCATTCACGTAAGATACGACTTGCTCCTCCTGGCCTTCCATCATGATTGTGAGACCTCCCCAGCCTTTTGGAACTGTGAGTCCAGTTAAACCTTTTTCTTTTGTAAATTGCCCAGTTTCGGTATGTCTTTATCAGCATCATGAAAACGAACCAATACAGGCATATTGTTTCTTTGAAGTCATTGCTCTATTTCATCTAGGTTTTCAAATTGGTGGATATAATTCCTTTATTATCCATTTCATGTTTAGGAGATCTGTAGTGATGTCCCTTCTTAATTTCTGTTATTAGTAATTTGTGTCTTCTGTTTTTTCTTTGTTAGCCTGTTGAGAGGCTAATTTTATTCATCCTTTCAAAGAACCAGCTTTTGGTATTACTGATTTTTTACTCTATTTTTTCTGTTTTCAATTTCATTGACTTTTGTTGAGGTTTTTTCTTTGTTTGTGACAGGGTCTTGCTTTGTTGCCCAGGCAGGGGTGCAGTGTCATGATCACGTCTCACTGCAGCCTCCACCTCCTGGGCTCAAGGGATGCTCTCACCTCAGCCACCCAAGTAGAGGGGACTACAGGCATGTGCTGCCAATTTTTAAATTTTTGTAGAGATGGAGTCTAGCTATGTTGTCCAGGCTGGTCTCAAACTCCTGGCCTCAGTGATCTCCCCACATTGGCCTCCCAAAGTGCTGAGATTACAGGCATAAGCCACCATTCTTGGCCTAAAATTTTTTTTTTTTTTTTTGAAAGAAAGAAAAAGAGAGGAAAGAAAGTGAGAGTGAAAGAAAGAAAGAAAAAGAATGTATGAGAGAAAGAAAGAGGAAGAAAAAGAGGGAGAGAGAACAGGATTCTTGTTCTACTGCCC
>CAUYLG010004715.1:0-68832 GCA_963573385.1 Cacajao melanocephalus
TTATAAGTGTGAACATGTTATGGTCAGGTGCAGTGACTCATACCTATAGTCCATATACTTTGGGAGGCCAAGGTGAGTGGATTGCTTGATGCCAGGAGTTTGAGACCAGCCTCAGCAACCTAGAAAGACCTTGTCCCTACAAAATAATACATTGAAAATTAGCCTGGTGTGATGGCACATGCCCAGGAGGCCAAAGTGGGAAGATCACTTGAGCTCAGAAATTCGTGCCTGCAGCGAGCCATGATCATACCAATGCACTCAAGTCTGGGCAATGGATCAAGATCCTGTCTCTTAAAAAAGCAAAGCATATTTACAAGAAATAAATGTATATAAACATAGATATTGTTTGGGGGTTGTTTTTATATAAATTGGGGAATCACACATTATTTCATGCGTTTTTTTTTTAACCCTATGCTTAAAAGATCCTTCCACTTAACACATATACAGCTACTTCATTCTTATTAACCATCAGGAGGGACTATAATTAATTTATGTGCTTTCTGTTATTTTTATTGTTCTGCTATTGTATTTATTTATTTATTTTAGAAACAGGGTGTCACTATGTTACCCAGGCTGGCCTCAAACTCCTGGACTCAAGTAGTCCTCCCACCTCAGCCTCCCAAGTAGATGGGACTACAGGCATGAACTCTGCAACATGGCTGGCTTCTACGATTTTAGATGTGTGTGTGTGTGTGTGTATGCATGTGTATGTGTGTTTTCTAATGGGAACAATCGGAATTTCAATTTTAAGAGATTTTCTTGAGCTATAATTATTCTAGTCCAAGCCCAGGCACATGAAGATTTCTGTAGAATAGATTCAAAGCAGTGGAATGACTGTGCCCTAGGATATGTGTACTTAAATTCTGATATGCAAGGCTATACCAATTTATACTATTACTAAAGTATATCAAGTCCTGCTTCTTATGTTCTATGAATTCCTATGTCCAATACTGGACATAACCCATATTTTCAATGTTGAGTGATTTGATGAGTTAAAAAAAAAGATCTCATTAATTTGTAATTTCCTGATTACTAAATTACTAATGAGTATGAATATCTTAGGGGATTTATCATTCATGAATTGCCTGTCCAGATCCCTTGCCTGTTTTGAAATTGGGTTGTTGATCTTTTTCACATTGTTTTACAGCAATGCTTATATAATATGGATGTTAAACTTTTGTTGTAAATGTTATAACATTCTGTCTCTTTAACTGTGCTTATGGTATGGTAATTATTACCAAGTTTTTAATGTTTAACTATTATGTTTTACAAAATTAAATACCTCTTTTCCTGCATGGCACCTACAGTTAGTGGTTTTGCTTAGAAAAGGTCTTCCTCACCCTCTGAGCTTTAAAAATAATCTTGTATTCTCCTATTTATAATTTTTTTAAATATTTAGAGCTTTAATTCATCTGCACTTCACTTATTGTGTAATGTGAGGGGACCATGTCATTTTTTATTTTTTATTTATTTATTTTTTTAGACAGAGTCTCACCCTGTCTCACCCAGGCTGGAGTGCAGTGGCACGATCTCGGCTCACTGCAACTTCCACCTCTTGGGTTCAAGCAACTTTCCTGCCTCAGCCTCCTCAGTAGCTAACATTACAGGTGCATGCCACCACACCCAGCTAATTTTTGTATTTTTAGTAGAGACAGGGTTTTACCATGTTGGTCAGGCTGGTCTCCAACTCCTGACCTCATGATCCACCTACCTTGGCCTCCCAAAGTGCTGGGATTACAGACGTGAGCCACCGCCCCCAGCCCCATTTTTAATAACTCATTTGTTGACCACTGACTTATAATGCCCGCTGTTAGTCATCTCTTAAATTTCCACGTGTATGGATGTGTTTCTGGTTATTCTCATCCATTGATCTGTTTGTCTATTCTGTGTTAACCTCTATTTTACTGCTGTAATATGTGGTATGTCAGATTTTTTCTCATTATTTCTCTTTTAAAAATCATCTTCCTATGCATTTATTCTTTCATATAAGCTTTAGAATAAACATGTCCTTTCTATTTTAAAAGTTTGAAACTTTGGGATTATATTGAATTTTTAGATTAATTAGGAGAGAGCATCATTTTTTCTGCAGGTTTTTTTTTCTTTTTTTTTTTTTTTTAATACAGAGTCTCTTTCTCTGTTTCCCAGGTTGGAGTTCAGTGGCATGATCTCGGCTCACTGCAACCTCCACCTCCTGGGTTCAAGCAATTCTTCTGCCTCAGCCTCACAAGTAGTTGAGACTACAGGTGCACACCACCATGCCTGGCTAATTTTTGTATTTTTAGTAGAGATGGGGTTTCACCATATTGGCCAGGCTGGTCTCGAACTCCTGACCTCGTGATCCACCCGCCTCGGCCTTCCAAAGTGCAAGGATTATAGGCGTGAGCCACCACACCCAGCCTTTTTCTGCAGTTTTTTTCTGATTTTTCAAAACTGACATCTAGTCAGAAAACTAAGTGTAAAAATTGAATTCATAGAGTTTTTAAAACCTGGAAGAACATGCAAAATGAAGCTGAATGACTTTATAACCTGAGTGTCTGGAAAAGTTCTCCACCTACCTACAACTCAAAAGCCAGATACAGTAAGATAAAGTATTGATATAATTTGAATACATAAGAAATTAAAACTTATTCATGGCAAAAGTTTGCATAGGAAAAGTCAAGCCAGGTGTGGTGGCTTATGCCTGTAATCTCAGCACTTTGGAAGACTGAGGCAGGAGGACTGCTTGAGCCCAGGAGTTCAAGACCAGCCTGGCAACAAAGTGAGACCCTGGCTCTACAAAAATGCAAAAATTAACTAAGTGTGGTAGTGCACACCCATAGTCCCAGCTACCTGGGAAGCTGAGGCTGGAGGATCGCCTGAGTCCGGGATACTTGGGCTGCAGTGAGCCATGTTTGCAGCAAGGCACTCCAACCTGGGTGACAGAGCAAGACCCTATCTCAAGAAAAGAAAAAAATATAAATCATAATAACACCTGCTTCACTACTTTGGAGAGAATTAAGTAGTATGCCTGCTACAAATAATAAATTGTTATAATTATATAAAATGTTAACTATATCATTTCATATATATACAAGCTATCTTATATATACAAATATCAGAAATATTAGTGTTCCTCCCTTTTGAAATTCATCTGAGAGTCCTTCACTGGCCCAGACCTCCTGGGTAGGAGCATGTTTGTATTGAGAAGACAACAGTTTTAAGTTGTAACTAAGATAAGTCATTTTTTTCTTCCATTTTAAAAATACTTATAGAATAAACGCATTTTTTTCTTTTTTGTACCATACCCCAGTATAGCTTTCCACCTTCCATCATTCCTTGGTGTGACTGCTTAAGTTCCTTCAAATATAACTCTGTAATTATAATTATCACACAATAATTGTGATTCTTTAATTGCAATTGGTTAATTTAATCTTCCAATAGGTGAGCTCTAAAGTCCCATCAGTTTGAAACTGCTTATTCCCCTGGTATTCCATAAAAAGTACCTATGCTGGGTAGATAGGATAGCGTGGCCTTGCTCTCACCATTGGTGTCACAATTAAAACTCATGTATGTATTTATGTATCCTCTGCCTTATGCCGAGAATATTGGAAGTGGTGAGCTAAGATTAGGATTCCCGGCTCCTATATCACAGACTGGCAAGCTTCCCACCCTGCCCACGGAATGTTCTGCCACAGTGGGTGCATCACCTGTGTCCTGCCTCTAATGGGACATGTGGCTACCAAGCACTTGAGCTCCAGTGTGACTCAGAACTGAATGTTTCATTGTACTGAGTTTTATTTCATGTTAATTTAAAAAGCCACATGTGCTCTATGCATGGGACGTGGATGGACAACACAGCTCTTGACCATTTGTTTTTAAATACAGTTTCATGTCTATACAAACAGGTTTTCGCTTTCCTGTGTGGTCAGCTATTCTGAATGCTAAATTGCTTTTCCCTCTCTCTCTAGATTCCATCACCCAGCACAAGGTCTGTGCCTCTGAAAACTACCTGCTGCCACAATGACCTCACTGGTGTGGGTGGTGACTGCACACAGCTCACAGTACTGTCTTTGGACATTCAAAGAAGAAACAAAACTGTGAAGGGAAGGAACTGAGTGACTTTGGATATCATGTTTGCCACGTGTGGTGGTTCTTATCGTAAGAACTCTCAGGTGACTTTCTGATGACTGAATTTGTTCAGAGAAGCTTTAGCTGGCTGGTCCTCCTTTTCAGGCCTTTTGTTTTTCTTTTTCTTTTCTTTTCTTTTCTTTTTTTTTTTTTTTTTTTTTTTTTGAGGCAGAGTCTTGGTCTGTTGCCCAGGCTGGAGTACAATGGCACGATCTCAGTTCACTGCAACCTCTACCTCCCAGGTTCAAGCAATTCTTCTGCTTCAGCCTCCCAAGCAGCTGGGATTATAGGCATGCACCACCACACCGTGCTGATTTTTGTATTTTTAGTAGAGGAGGGGTTTATCATGTTGGCCAGGCTGGTCTCAAATTCGATCTGCCTGTCTCAGCCTCCCAAAGTGAGGCATATTTGTTGACTAGGTGAATAAAAGGGGAGACATTGAAGAGAGGGACCTGACTGGATTTGGGGGTGAAGGTGAAGTTGAGAGTGATTTTGAGGCTTCTGCTTGAGCAACGGGTGGAGGGTGCCTCCCCTGAGCGGGAGAGACAGACTGGGAAGGCACCGACGGAGGGGACACAGCTACAGAGGGGAGAACCCTCTCCTGCTGGGGCTGCGGGTGACTGCCTGCACTGCGATTCCCTCATCTCAGGGACCTCAGGTACCTCAGACTTCTGGGGCCCTGTCCCCTCCCTCTGTGCATGACCCTGACTGGCTGAGGGCTGGAGGCTGGCTGTTGGCTCTTTCTGTGTCCTCGGCCTTCTCCTTCCTCTTCCCTCTGCAGGATTATATGTCCTGGGTCCTCAGGAAGGGTCCAGGCCCCAGGACAGGGAACTTGGGTCAGGCCTGGACCTCAGTTTCCCTGCCTGTCCCATAAGGTGGACAGTGAGAGGACGGATGCCTGGGCCCAGATCCAAGGGGGTGGAACTGGCTGATGAGAGGTGGCTGAGCCCTCTGCCTGCTCCCAGCCTAGACACTGGCAGAGTGGCTAGGCCTCCCAGGGCTTGGGGACAGCTAAGCTGTTGGACTCCTCCCTGGCCCCAAGCCCAAGAGCAGATGTACCGGAGAAGAGCTGCTCGGAGCACCAGGTGCCAGGGCTGGGGGCCAGGAGAAGGGGCTGCTGACGGGGGAAGAGGTGCACAGGGCCTGCATGCCTCCTAGACACAGGGCTGGCCTTCCCAGCCCAGAAGGTTCCCTCTGCCTTCCCAGGCTCCTTCCATTCTTATTTCATGTTCACACTTTTGGCCATATCCAGGGTCAGCCATGAAGATTGTTCTTGTGATGTTTTCTTTCCTTCCTTCCTCCTTTCTTTCTCTTTCTTTCTTTCTCTCTTTCTTTCTTTTTCTCTTTCTTTCTTTCTTTTTCTTTCTTTCTTCTTTTTCTTTCCCTTCCTTCCTTCCCTTCCTCTCTCCCTCCTTTCATTTTTCTTTTCTTTTCTTTCTTCTTTCTCTTTTTGAAATGGAGTCTCACTAGGACCACAGATACACACCACCATACCAATGATTTTTAAATTTTTTGTAGAGATGGGGTCTCATTACGTTGCTCTGGCTGGTCTCGAACTGCTGAGCTTAAGTGATCCTCCCGGCTTGGCCTTCCAAAGCGTTGGGATTACACGCATGAGACAGCGTGCCTGGCCAATGCTGTCTTTAAGTCAACTCACTTAGACTGAATTAGAATAATTTTAGACACACAGAAGAGTAGGGAATAACATTTTGAATTATGTACCCAACACCCATATATAACATTAGCATTTTGCTCTATTGGCTTCACCTATTTCTTTCTGAAGTATTTTAATGTAAATTACAGATATCATGAATTCTCATCCCCAAACACTTTAGTCTGCATCAATCAAATATGTCTAATACTTAATCCACAATGGATTTTCCCAATGGCAATTCCCCTAAATTGTGTTTTACAGTTGACAATGGGTTTATTTTAAAAGGAAACTTGATATACTAAAAGACAAGCGGGCATCTTCTGTCATAAATAGGAATGGAAATGGACACAGCGCCAGCCCAGAGCTGTGGGTGGAAACCTGCTCTCCATTTGACATAAGTAGGGGATGAGTGGCTACTAAATCTGAAGACAGGGCAGCAGCAAAGAACATTTTCTCACTGATGTGAAGAGACTTGAAAGGGACTCAGACAGGGGGTCACTTTCTCTAGGTTGGGGTCAGTGTTATTTAAGCCAGGGCTCATCCGCAGGGCAGGGAGCCAGAGGGAGACCCCTTCCCTAGGTGAGGGAGGCGGCTGAGGCTCCAGAAGTTCCCAGAGAAAGATCTGGTGTTCCTAGAAGGCCAGAGGCAGGGGAAAGGGCACAAGACAGTGGGGCTGGAGGGTGTAGGCCTGTCCCTGCTCTGATTTGGGGTGTGGTATTTTTTGCCTGTGAAAAGGGGCTATGTGAGGCCAGGACAGGGTCTCTTACTCTGTCCCCACTCCCACACCAAACAGGGCCCTGAGGACTCTCTCAACCTCTATGACCTGGCTTCCCTCCTACCCCAGCCCCAAGCCTTTTAGTTCCCCTCCCTCCTGCTTGATTTTTGAGCCTCAGCCAGGATGTTACCTCCTCCTAGAAGCCTGCCTTGGCCTCCCCCTCCTAGTCCTCACAGCTGCCTGGGATCACTCAGCACTGTAGTCACCTGTTGATCTTTCCTCCCTTCAGATGTGGACGCACAAAGCACAGAGCCTGTCTGTCTTGCTCACCAGTTACCCCCAGCCCCTACTGCAGCGCTGGCACACTTGCCGAGTGAACAGATGATCACTACTACACTTCCTACTCATAAATGTCTGCTTCTTCAGGGGCTCAGAAGGCACATTTGGTCCTTCATTAATTCATTTACTCACAATTTTTTTTTTTTGAGACGGAGTATTACTCTTGTCGCCCAGGCTGGAGTGCAATGGCGCAATCCTGGCTCACTGCAACCTCCACCTCCCGGGTTCAAGCAATTCTCTTGCCTCAGTCTCCTGAGTAGCTGGGATTATAGGCATCCGCCACCATGTCTGGCTAATTTTAGTATTTTCAGTAGAAACGGGGTTTCGCCATGTTGGCCGGGCTGATCTCGAACTCCTGACCTCAGGTGATCCACCAGCCTCGACCTCCCAAAGTGCTGGGACTGCAGGTGTGAGCCACCGGGCCTGACCCATTTACTCACAAATATTTACTGAGCACCTACTACGTCCCAAGCAGTATTCTAGGCACAGGAAATGGGGCAAGGCTGCTGCCTCTGTGGAACTTACACTGGATTGTGGGAGGCAACCAAAAAAGCAAACATGCATATATGAAATAATTTCAGACGTCACTTGTGGTGGGAGGGACGGACAGGAGCTGTGGAAGAGAGTATTAGGAGGGCCTTGCTGAGGGATGCCTTTATTTGAGCTGAGAGTTGGATGAGAAGGCGCCTGCAGGGGAAGAAGAGCCAGAGGAGGGGCATTCCTGATTGGGGAACAGCCTGTGCTAAAGCCCCAAAGGGAGCACCAGCTGGGCACTGAGGGATAGAACCAGGCCGAGTCCACTAGAGGAGGTCTGAGCTCCCAGAGGAGGCAGGGTGGGGGAAGGACGGGGTTGCGGGGGGGTCAGGCCTGAGCCGCAGAAGGCCAGTGGAAGGTTCTGAATGGGAAGAAGATGGGATGTGAGTTATATTCTGAAAGGTCCACCTGTGCTGGGTGGAGGATGCAGGCAGGAGCAGCCCAGGCTGTGAGGCAGCCTCCAGGCGGAGATTGACCTGGGGAGCCCATTTCATGCCCAGCCCCTATGGGGGCCTGAGGGTGTGGAGCAGACAGGCCCAGGCTTTGGAGGTGCCTGTGTCTGGACCCGCCTGCCTGTGGGCCCCAGACAGAGAGGAAGGGAGGTGGGGCTCCCAGTGCCCATTGACTAATTTGCATCTGATTTGCATGTGAAGCGGGGAGGTCAAGTTGAAAGCTGGGAAGGCCTGCACCAGCCCTGGGTAGAGGGTCGTGGATGTTAGTTCCCACAAAGACTCTGTCCCCAGGCCATGACCCTCCCGATCAGGAGGGGCCCTGCCTCCCCTTGCCTCCAACGCCTCTCCAGTCTGACCCTGCCATCTGGGGCTGGGGAGAGGCCATGGGGACAAGGTCGTTTCCTTTTAGGAGAGATCTGCAAGCCATGAGGACAAAGGGCAAACCCCACCCTCGGGAACCCCCTTCCCCAGCAAAATACCATCTGTCAGCCTTAGCCTCTGACCTTCAACCTGTCTGTCAGTGCAGGCTGCAGCGTGGGGGAGGGGAGGGCCCCCACCCCTACCCCCAACCCTAGGGGAGACCCAAGTCTCTCCCTTTGGCCTTCTCCATCTGTCCTCTTCCGCGTCGGCCGCCTGCTCTGTGTGATCCAGGCCAGGTCACCTCCGCTTTCTTGGCCTTGGTCCCGCATATGTCCAATGTGGCTTTTCCAAACACCCGTGACTTGTGTCCCACTTCTGTATTGTAGACATCTCCACTTACTGTTTCTTTCGTTTTTCTTTTTAGCCCACAACAAACATCATGATCCACTTACTATTTCTTAAATGAACTTACTCTCCTTTACTTAAATAGATTTAATTTACAAAGAAATTTTATACCAGCTTTGCAAATGGAAAACCATTTTCATCTGCCACAAGTAGAAACATAATAGGAAAAAATAATGAAATGGAAATAAAATAATGTTATTAAATTCTAGTCTAGCCTCAAGTGAAAAAATTCAGACACAAAAGCTTACATTTATATGAGTGTCTAGAAAAGGCAGAAAGAAAACAGACCAGTGGTTGCCAGGGTTGGGGAGAGGGAGCTGACATTTCAAGGGGTGCAGAAGCTTTTTAGGGTGATCAAACTTGTTTTTTGATGGCGGTCACAGATTATAAACATTTGTCAAAAAATCACCAAAGTGTACACTTAAAGTTGGTGAATTTTATTGTATGTATAAACCATCTCAAAAAGACAAATTTTAGAGAAGAAAGAAAAGAAAAATGCCAGTTTAGCCCCAAGTCTGAGGCTTCCTCTCTGTTAAACAAATTAGCAAATAGAAGGCCAGGCATGGTGGCTCATGCCTGTAATCCCAGCACTTAGGGAGGCTGAGGCGGGAGGATCACTTGAGGTCAGGAGTTCAAGACCAGCTATGGTCAGCATGGAGAAATCCTGTCTCTAGAAAAAATACAAAAATTAGCTGGGCGTGGTAGTGCACGCCTATAATTCCAGCTACTCAGGAGGCTAGGCAGAATCGTTTAAACCTGGGAGGTAGAGGTTGCAATGAGCAGAGATCACATCACTGCACTCCAGCCTGGGCGACAGAGCAAGAGACTCCATCTCAAAAACAAACGAGGAAGAGCAACAGGGATTTCTCTCTCTCTCGTCAACCCTCTCACCCTCCTTAGTTTTGTGCACCAAGGAAAGGCCATGTGAGGACATAGGAGAAGGTGGCCAGCCGCAAGCCAAGAAGAGAGCCCTCACCAGGGACTGAATGAGCTGGCACCTCCATCTGGTACCTCCTCTAGGCTCCAGAGCTGGGAGAAAGAGATGTGTGCTATTTGAGCCACATAGTCTCTGGTGTTTGGTTTTGGCAGCCAAAGCAGACTCATGCCCTCTGATATCATCATTAGCATAATGCCTGTTTACACAACCATGCTCTGGGCAGGCTCTGTGCTAAAACCTTTGCCAGCATCATCTCAGAAACTTGCTGTGACATCTTACATCATAGGGGAAATTATTGTTCCCATTATAGATGGGCCCACAGTGCGGCTGAGCTAGTGAGTCATGTCCTCAGACCTGGAATGTGCCCATAAAAAGCTGGACCTGATTCTTTTTGAAGGTGTGACCTGAAGGCAGTGATGGTGGCTTGAGAGCCATGGGCTGTGAGGAACTGGATACCAAGGGCAGTCTCTGTGTTTGGGCAATCTGGTCCCAGGGGGAGTTCTCTGTGTTTTAAATGGGGGCACTGGCAGAGAAGGAAGTATCCTTTGTCACATCCTGGAGACCCACCCTCTGGAGATAGTGTTTTCACTATTTCTTTTTCTTTTTTTTTTTGAGACAGGGTCTCACTCTGTCACCCAGGCTGGAGTCCAGTGGCATGATCTCAGCTCACTCTGGGGTACACTGCCTCTTGGGTTCAAGTGATTCTCCTGCCTCAGCCTCCTGAGTAGCTGGGATCACAGGCATTCACCACCATGCCCAGCTCATTTTTTTTATTTTTTATTTTTAGTAGAGACAAGGTTTCACTATGTTGGCCAGGCTAGTCTTGAACTCCTGACCTCAAAGGATCTGCCCAACTCAGCCTCTCAAAGTGCTGGAATTACAGGCATGAACCACTATGCCCAACCATGTTTTCACTATTTCTATGTAACATTTTGTAAGTGTCGTGTGGACATAGGGCTCCAGGGATAAATGTGTTTGGGAAATGTGGTATAAGCAAAGAGAAGGGAGTTTCCACTCTAGTACTTCTCAGAGACTTTAATATGGAGATAGGCATGGTGATTCTCTAATTGCAAAACAAGTGGGCAAGAGAAGTGTGGACTCTGCCTTCTGGGAACTCACAGTTGATGGAGGAGACAGCTAATGTGCAAGCACGGGCCACACTACGTGTCTGGAGGTTGGAACACTACACAGAGAGACCACAGGAACCATGGGGGAAGCGGGGAGGGATCTCCCCGAGGAGATGACATTTGAACAAACATGCAAAGAAAGGTGGAAGGAGGTAAGGGAGAGCTGCACGACCGTCTGGGGGAAGCGAGACCCAAGCAGAGGAAACAGCAAATGCAAAGGACCTGACACCCAAGGTTGCTTGGTGTGTTTGACAAGCAGCCCAGGGCCAGTAGCTGGATCCAGGTGGGCTGAGTGGGAGAGTGAGAGCAGATGAGGTTGACCAGGGTCAGCTCCCAAAGGCCATGGAATTCAGAGCATACTGGAGAGCCCTTGGCGGGTTTGGACAGACAGTGATACCTCGGGACACACAGCCTCATGAGCTCATGCTGATCAAACAAACCCCCCAAAATAGCAGCAGAAACAACAGCCACAGGGTGCAGAGGGTCAGTCAGGGTGCCTCTCACAAGCCTGGGAAGTAGGCATGTGATATGGTTTGGCTGTGTTCCCACCCAAATCTCATCTTGATTTGTAACTGCCACAATTCTCACATGTCCTGGGAGGAACCCGGTGGGAGGTAATTGAATTACGGGGGCGGATCTTTCCTGTGCTGTTCTTGTGATAGTGAAAATGAGTCTCAGGAGATCTGATGGTTATAAAAATGGGAGTTTCCCTGCACAAGCTCTCTCTTTTTTGCCATCCACGTAAGATGTGACTTGCTCCTCTTTGCCTTCCACCACGATTGTGAGGTCTCCACAGCCAAGTGGAACTGTAAGTCCATGAAACTTCTTTCATTTGTAAATTGCCCAGTCTCAGGTATGTCTTTACCAGCAGTGTGAAAATGAACTAATACAGCACGGTGAACTCCCATTTTACAGATGAGGAAGCTGAGGCTCAGAAAGATGAAAGAATTTGCTTGTGACCCCAAACCTTTCCTCTGGCTGCTGCGTTGCTCCAACCTGCTCTGTTTCCTTGTCTATGAAGCTTGTAGCCTCCATGGTGCTCCACCCTGGCTACTACACATTGGAATAACCTGGGCTGGCAGAGTCTGTTTCTCCAGCATGGCCACATCAACATCTCACATCCCACATGCATGGCCGATAGAATATGATAGACGTGACAGTGGGTTACTTCTGAAGCTAGGCCATAATAGCCATCACAACCCCCACTGCGATCTCTGGGATTGCTAGTTTTGTGTGTGTGTGTGTGTGTGTATGAGAGAGAGAGAGAGAGAGAGAGGGAGAGATGGAGTTTCGCTCTTGTTGCCTAGGCTGGAGTGTAGTGGCGCAATCTCGGCAGGCATGGTTGGCAAGTGCTCCACACGTCATTGTATTTATTTATTTATTATTATTATTATTGAGATGAAGTCTCACTCTGTTGCCCAGGCTGGAGTGCAGTGGTGCAATCTCGGCTCACTGCAACCTCCGCCTCCTGGGTTCAAGCGATTCTCCTGCCTCAGCCTCCCAAGTAGCTGGGATTACAGGCATGCGCCACCACACCCAGCTAATTTTTGTATTTTTAGTAGAGACAGGGTTTCTCCATGTTGGTCAGGCTGGTCTTGAACGCCCAACCTCAGGTGATTCACCCGCCTCAGCCTCCCAAAGTGCTGGGATTACAGGCGTGAGACATGGCGCCCAGCCAAAAATATTTTATAAGTCTTTCCCCCACCCCTTTTCCCTCATCAGCACAAGTTGCCACCACTGGACCAGTTTCTGGTGGGTGAATCCAGAAAAGTTCAGGTGTAAGTAAACACATAGAGAGAGGATACCCTTTAAATTAAATTAAACTGAAGAAAACAGAGCCACAGGTGAACAGGAGAGAGCTGGCATCTGAGGCTGATTTCATCTTGGTTTTGAGCTGAGTGGAGAAAACACTGCTAAGGTCAACGTTCTGAAGGAGGCAAAACCCACACAAAGAGCCAACCATAGGCCTGTCAACAGGGCGAGATGTTATCACTGCTCACGGGCTGGGTCAGGATAAGGCCATAGGGACCGACCAGCTCTCTCTGATCTGGGTGCAGTTAATGACAGTTTATCCACCTTTGTCTTCTCTCTCACCATTCCCCAAGGTGGGGAGGGGACTGGGAGGCCTTGAATACTATGAATTGGCACCAGGTGCTTAATATAGTCTTGAAAATAGAAGACGTCTCACCAGTATGCTGTTGGCATGTAAAGATGCCCACAGTTCTAGACTCTGAGTGTGTCCAGATGACCTCTCTTTATGTGGCCTAATTTGGGAAACAGACGAAGTTCCTTCTGCCCTCTGCTTCACTTTCTCATCTAGGAATGGGCCTCTCGATTTTTTGTTTGGTCTTGTTTATTTTGAGCTCTACGGTGTGCGGGGGCGGAGGCAAACGTGAAGATTCAAAGGGTCAGTGAGCAGGGCCTTTATCCAGGCATCTCAAATATCTCCCAACCCCTGATTAAAGTTACATATCTCAGAGAAGAATTTGATCAACACCATTGTTGTCATTCCTGGTTAATAACAGGCAAGTTGAGGTCTGGGAAGCGCCCTAGTGATGTGTTCACAGGGCCATGTGCTTCTGTAAAATCTGCCAGAGTAAGGCATCGTGGCCTCACTCTCTGAAAACCACTATCTGCTTTCACTCCAACTTCCCTTCACATCAGATGATGTTGGGGTTGGTGCGAGCAGTTTGGGCATCTTGCTAAAAGGACCTTAACATTTACTTTGGGTTTAGTGGGATCTATTTATATAGTTTCCAGTCACTTTTGTGAAAAATGATTACTAACTGACCTGGCATAGAAATGGCTTCCAGGAATAACCATATCGCACATACTGGGCTGACTCAACTTGTTGTGACATAAAGATGCAGGATCAGAGGTTGCATCTCGAGATATATGAATGGTCCTACAGCACTCAGTTCCACAAGAATGTGAGGAGAGGTCTGAATGCAAACATGGAGCCAGAAGCTAGTTTATGGAAAGTATTACAGATGTTTGTGAAACAGGTAATTAATAAAATGAATGTTATTTTTCTGGGTTTTGTAACGTTTGTGGAATTTGTCTTTTTTTTTTTTCGAGACAGGGTCTTGCTCTGTCACCTAGGCTGGAATGCAGTGGGGCGATCATGGCTCACTGCAGTCTCAACCTACTGGTCTCAAGCAATCCTCCCTTCTTAGCCTCCTGAGTAGACGGGACTATAGGCACATGCCACCATGCCTGGCTAATTTTCCTTCCTTCCTTCCTTCCTTCTTTCCTTCCTTCCTTCCTTCCTTCCTTCCTTCCTTCCTTCCTTCCTTCCTTCTTCCTCCCTTCCTCCCTTCTCTCTTTCTCTTTCTTTTCTCTTTCTCTCTCTCTCTCTCTTTCCTTCCTTCCTTCCTTCCTTCTTTCCTTCCTTCCTTCCTTCCTTCCTTCCTTCCTTCCTTCCTTCCTTCCTTCCTTCCTTCTTCCTTCCTTCCTTCCTTCTCTCTCTCTCTCTCTTTCTTGTCTCACTCTGTTGCCCACCCTGGAGTGCAGTGGCACAATCTTGACTCACTGCAACCTCTGCCTCCCAGATTCAAGTGACTCTCCTGGGATTAGAGGCACCCACTACCCACGTCCAGCTAATTTTGTGTATTTTAGTAGAGATGGGATTTTGTCATGTTGTCCAGGTTGGTCTCAAACTCTTGAGCTCACTTGATCCTCCTGCCTCAGCCTCCCAAAGTGCTAGGATAACAGGTATGAGCCACTGTGCCTGGCCAGCTAATTTCTTTTTTAAATTTTTTGTGGAGCTGGGGTCTCACTTTGTTGCCCAGGTTAGTCTGAAGCCCCTGGGTTCAAGCAATCCTTCCACCTCAACCTCCCAAAGCGGTAGGATCACAAGCATGAGCCACCGTATTGTGGTTTTTTGTATCTAACCAAATATTCACTTTATTACTTAATTTCATATTTGTAATTTTTTTCTTAAAGAAGTCTTCCTAAGGCCAGGTGTTGTGACTCATGTCTGTAATCCCAGCACTTTGGGAGTCTGAGGTGGGCGGATCACCTGAGGTGAGGAGTTTGAGACCAGCCTGGCCAACAATAGTGAAACTCTGTCTCTACAAAAAATACAAAAAATTAGCTGGATGTGGTGAAGGGCACCCGTAATCCCAGCTACTTGGGAGGCTGGGACAAAAAATCACTTGAACCCCGGAGGCAGAGGTTGCAAGGAGCTGAGATTGAGCGATTGCACTCCAGCCAGGGTGATAACAGTGAAACTCTGTCTCAAAACAAAACAAAACAAAACAAAACAACGGCTCCCTAGGCTGCATAAGCATCAGGAAATACAAAGCCTGAAGCTGCCCTGCAGGTGGCTTCAATTTTCTCTTGTGTCTTACAGGATCACAGGATCCCCCTTACCTTTCCTCACTGTTACTCCCAAACAGTTCTCGAATGTTTGCAAGAGAATATAACAGAGTGGTTCAGAGAATTCACTCTGGATCCAAACAGACCTTAGTTTTCTCATCTAATTAATGGGAATAATAGCAGGATCTCTCACCTTAGATACTTATGAAGTCAAATGAGATGATGTGCATAAAGCCTTGAACACAATGCAGCAGAGGGCACAGAGCCAGGTTTGATATTTAGCTGGTCCTCACAGATACAGCAGATTCCCTGTTTGACAGTGGTTGGCTCTGATTTGGCTGGTGTCCCTGCTAGAGTGCACAATTATTATTAGATATTGATATATTATTAGCTCCCTCCCCTGCCCACCCAGGGGTTTACACAGTAAGTTCTCAATTATTGGCAACCAAATCAAAGAATGAAAGATATCAGCTGGAATAAAACAGAGACGCTGGTTCCAAATTGAGCAATTCAGATTGACTGCTATAAAATTTCCTCACATCAAAGGCCCTTAGAGTTAACTTGTTCTAATTCCCCTAAAAGTATACTTTTTTGATATGTTCAAGTGTTGGAAATTTGGAAAATTCACAAAAACACAAGGAAGAATTTAACTGCTATTATTATAGATTATGCACTTATACATATGTATTTAATACATATTTATGCTGTACATAGTATTTTGAAGCATACTGTACTTTAAAAAATTTGGGAGGGGTGCTCTTGCCTGTAATCCCAGCAACTCAGGAGGCCAAAGCAGGAGGATCACTTGAGGCTAGGAGTTCTAGACTGGCCAGGGGCAACATAGCGGGACCCGTAGCTTGACATGGTGATGCGGGCCTGTAGTCTTAGTTACTCTGGAGGGTGAGGTGGGAGGATTGCTTCAACCTAGGATACAGTGAGCTGTGCTTGCGCCACTGCACTCCACACTGGGGGTAATAGAGCTAGACTCTGTCTCTAAAAAACACAAATAAATAAATATTTAATACCTAGCATTTCACCCATCTTTAAACATCTTTTAGCTAATTCACATTTATTTTTATTTTTTTCAGATGATGTCTTGCTGTGTTGCCCATGCTGGGGTGCAGTGGCGTGATCTCGGCTCACTGCATCCTCCACATCCCAGGTTCAATTGATTCTTCCTGCCTCAGCCTCCCGAGTAGCTGGGATTACAGGCATGCACCACTATGCCTGGCTAATTTTTGTATTTTTAGTAGAGATAAGGTTTCACCATGTTGGCCAGGCTGGTGTTGAACTCCTGACCTCAGGTGATCTGACCTCAGGTGATCTGATTGCCTTGGCCTCCCAAAGTGCTGGGATTACAGACATAAACCACTGCTCCCGGTGGCTACTTCACTTTTAATGGCTGCATAATATTCTTCATCAGAAAGTGGGAATAATTAGGCTAGGCGCTGTGGCTCACAGCTGTAATCCTAGTACTTTGGGAGGCTGAGTTGGGAGGATTGCTTGAGCCCAGGAGTTTGAGACCGTCTGGGCAACATGGGAAAACCCTGTCTCTACAAAAAATACAGGAAATACAGGGTGTAGTGGCGCACACCTGTAGTCCCAGCTACTTGGGAGGCTGAGGTGGGAAGATTGCTTGACCCCAGGAGGTTGAGGCTGCCGTGAGCTGAGATCGCGCCACTGCACTCCAGCCTGGGTGACAGTGAGACTCCATCTCAAAAAAAAAGTGTTAATAATTAAAATTACTTTTAGAGGATTATGTCATGAACCTTGACAAGAATTGTTCTGTAAAGCTACCTGGCATGGAAAAAAACTCAATTAAGTTAGCTCTTCCACAGATGGGCTTATGTAACCAACTCCTTTCAACAGACATTGAAGTTGCTTCCATTATTTTGCTGCGATGAATAAGGCTGAGCAATATTAATCTTTGCTCATATCTTTGGTCATTTCCTTTGTAAATTTCGGGACTGCTGGGTGTGCACATTTTAAAATTAACTCACTCGTCACGCAGTTAGGAGAACAGAGAAAGGAAAGGAAGGGGCTTGCCCGGGGTCACACAGGGAGTTAGCGTCAAAGTCAGGACGAGGAACCAGCCAGGGTCCTCTAACTGGAGCTCTTCCAGCTGGGGACTTAGAGAAAGTCCCAGCTGGAAGCGGGAGCGAGGAGGAAGGGAAAGAACCAGGTGCCGAGGCTGAAACGGCGGCGGGAAGAAGGTGGGGCCAGCTGGGAGGAGGGGGCGGGGCTGCTGAGCCGCTCAACTCCTTCGGGCAGCTGAAGCTAAGAGGTCGCCTGGCAACCCCCGCGGCGCGGCGTTTGAACGGAAGCGAGGAACCAATCAGGAAGTCCGGGGCGAACCATTCTGGTGTGAAGGGGGGTAGCGTGCTCACTTCCCCTTCCTCGGTGCCTCAGAGACTTCCCCTTCGGTGGGGCCCTTCGACAGTCAGGGCCACTCGCTCAGCTCGGCTGAGGAGGGCAGTTCTGAAGAGGACCCCAAGGGTCCTCACGCGGAGCTAGGGCCTCCTGGGCGTCGTTGGGCGCGGCCATTCCCGGCCCGGGTCCGAGCTGTCAGCCGCTCCAAAGTCTGCGCTGGAGGAGCCAGGACACGCCTAGCGCGGGCTCCAGGTGAGGGCGGGGGTGGTTCCGGGTGCGACCCCGGGTGTTGGGGTGCTCAGTTCCCCGAGCGCCTGCTGTCTGCGTTTTCCCCGCGTCGTACCTGCGTGTCATTTCACGGATGAGGACTCTGAGGCTCTGGGAGCCAAGTGTCCCGGCCCGGCGAGCTCTGGTAGAGAATCCGGTTCAAGTTTTTCCGCCCCACCTCGCAGCCCCCCAGTCTAGTCACATTTGGATTTGCCTTGAGAGGTCCAGACGGGCAACCGGTAGTCACTTTCCCAGCGTTTTATCGGCAGGGACACGGCCTGTGGACCCCTGGCTGGATCACCTATCCTCCCGCCCCGTGGTATCCTCGGGATACCCCTTTTGGGGGTCTGTCTTTCCTTCTCCGCAGTTGGACTCGGCTGATTTGGCGACCTTTTGCCTACGGGTCTCTGAATTCCAGAGCTGCGCCTCTCAGAGGACCACTCTTTGGAGATCAGACGGACTGACATTTCTGGGCTGGATGCAGGGGCAGCAGATTCTCTGGCCCCCAGAGTTGCTGTTGGCCTCTTGGGAATCTGCCCCATTTTGGGGAAGGGAATAGAGGCAGTCCCTAAACCAAAGCCACTAGTCACCAGAGACTTTGGAATTTGGGGTGGGGCTGGGATCCTCCTAGGTGGAGCATCTGACCTAGGCCAGTCCCTGCTCTGTCTCCTGGGGACAGCCCCCGCCCCCTAGGTTGTTATTGTCAGTCTCCTTTTGTAGGTGGGGAAACTGAGGGTCTAAGAAGTTAAGCCCCTTGTCGAAGTCACAGACAATGCAGTGGTTGGCTCCTAGTCCCTCTAGCTTCAATCTTAGAATCCTTGACACTCAGAGTCATACGTTTTGAGAGTCTTGAATCTCTTCACAAGGGAGTTACTTATCCTCTCTCCTCTGGAGCCTCCTCCTGGCTTTGGGAACAGGAGCTCAGAGGACTCAGAAAGAAAACAAGCCTTTCCTTTATACTTTCAACAAATATTATTTATTGACTTCAAAGCCCTGCTCTTCTTCTTGCATGTTTTATTTTTCTCGGTAGCATTTACTCCACCTTATGTTCTATATATTTTACTTATTAGCACATTTATCATCTTCCACTAGAATGTGATGCAAGGCAGGGGCTGAGGCAATTGAGGTCCTCACCACCAGTGCAAAATTTAGGGATGCCCAAAACCTCAGTAATCAACATAACTGAAACGAACATTTATGGACCATTTGTGTATTGTGCAGGCAGGAAGTTAACTCACACAGCCCTTACGGAGTGCAGTTCTCCCATCTCTGTCACGATTACAAATGCATCCCCCAGACCCAGCTGTCCCACTTCTAGGCAAAATTCTGTAGATGCAGTGATGCTGCAATGTGGTTTATAGGCAGAAACAAGGCACATGCTAAGTGCCACCAGTAGCGGATGATGGGAAATTATACTGTGTAGCTGGGAAAAAGGACAGGGCTGTTCTTTATGTACTGATGTGGCTCCAATAACAAAATACATTATTGAGCAAAAACAACAAGATGAAAACAGTACACACAGCATCATGATGCCATATGTGTGAAAGTGGAAACAGAATATATATTCGTACTTGCCTGCATCTGCCTAAAGGAAACAGAATATATATTCGTACTTGCCTGCCAGGAAGGAGAAGCAACTGTCTGGTCACAGTGGTTCCTGCAGGGGGGAGAACTGGGGACAGGGTGGGAGGAGTTTTTGTTTTTGTTTTCTTTAAATTTCATTATCTTTATCGTTTTTGAATTTTGAGTTGTGTGCATGAATCACCTGGTTTAAAATTTTTAAAATTAAGGCAGGGTGTGGTGGCTTATACCTATAAACTCAGCACTTTGGGAGGCCAAGGCAGGTGGATCACCTGAGGTCAGGAGTTCGAGACCAGCCTGGCCAACTTGGTGAAACCTCATCTTTACAAAAAAAATGCAAATATTAGTCAGCTGTGCTGGTATGAGCCTATAATCCCAGCTACTCGGGAGGTTGAGGCAGGAGAATCGCTTGAACCCAGGAGGCAGAGGTTGCTGTCAGCCGAGATCATGCCATTTCATTCCAGCCTGGGTGACAAGAAGAAAACTCTATCTCCCCCCCCAAAAAAAATTATATATATATATATATATATATATATATATGCAGATTTATTATATAGGCATATTTATAAATCATGAGACCACTGCCCTGTCCCTGACTTGCTGTGTGACATTGAGTAAATTTCTTTAGTTTCTAGGCTGAGATAAGAAGTCATGATGGTGCATTTTGGCCTGGGCAGAGGGCAATCCAGGATAGGAAGTGGGCTTGGCTGTGGCTCTGCCTCCCCCTCACGTTTGTCATCCTGCATGCCAGGCCCTTCCCCAAGATCTTACATGTGTTATCTCTCTCACTCTGCCCCCACTGCAAAATCCTTTGTCTCCATTTTGCAATCTCAAGTGCAGACCTGCGCCTAGAAGATCAATTTGGTAGAGGTGAGCATATTAGTGGGCCAAGATGTCCACATCCACACCCATTCCACAGCCTACTCCCTTCTCCCTTCCTAAAGTTTGTGCAAGGCCACCCTGAGCAAGGCTGACTCCTGGGCAGGCCAGGGCACCAGTGTCTGGGAGGCCTTCAGAAATAGCTCAGGGCCTGCTGTGGCTCTGGAGGTGGCCTAGCTGGGTGTCTCTGACCTGGACAGCTGGGCTGAAATTGAGCTGGGCTGCCCTGCTGGCTGGCCCCTTGCCACTGCCTGGAGCCTTCCTGATCTCCTCTGGGGTAGGCAAGGGCCTCCCCAAATCTAGGCCAGGCTTCCGCTGAAGGGAAAGAAAGAAGCAGGTGGAAGGAAGGGGGTGGATTGGGTGTAGAATGTCATGAAAATTATAACCATTGGAAACCACACCTCCCACCCTCTCACCAAAGAATAAAAATCACTGACGCCTCTTGAGCACTTACTGTGTTCTTAGTACTTTACAGGTATGAACTAATTTAATTCCCTCAACTCTGTGACATAAGGTAGTTATTACTGTTCTTATTTCCATCTTACGGAGGGGAAACTGAGCACAAGAGGTTTAATAATTTGCATAAGATCACCTAGAGGTGGAATTTGAACCCAGGGAGTCTGGCTCTAAATTTTACATTGCTTTTTTTTTTTTTTTGGATGGTGGGGGCAGGGTGAGTGTAGTAAAATGTATATAAAATAAAATTTACCATTGTAACCACTCTTAAGTATACAGTTCAGCGGCATTAAGTACATTCACACTGTTGTACAACCATCATCTTCAGAATGTTTTCATCTTCCCAAACTGAAACTTCATACCCAATAAACAGTTCCCCATTGCCACACCCCCCAGTGCCTGGCAATCACCATTCTACTTTCTATTTGAGTAAATTTGACTACTTTAGGTACCTCTAGGTATTATAAGTGGAATCATACAGTACTTGCCTGGTTGTGTCTGGTTTATTTCACTTAGCGTAATATATTTAAGCTTTACCCACATTGTCATATGTGTTAGAATTTCCTTTTAAAGGCTGAATAATATTCTATTCTAATATTCTGTGTATGTGCTACATTCTGTTTATCCATTCATTCATTGACAGACACTTGGATTGCTTTTGGCTGTTGTGATTAATGCTGCTTTGAGCATAGCTGTTTCAGTTCCTGCTTTTCATTGTTCTGGGTATACACTCAGAAGTGGAATTGCTGGGTGATCCTATGGTAATTCCCTTTGTTTTTTTTTTTTAATTTTTATTATTATTATTATTTTTTGAGATGGAGTCTCGCTCTGTCTGAGTCACTGCACTCAGGCTGGAGTGCAGTGGCGTGATCTCGGCTCACTGCAACCTCTGCCTCCTGGGTTCAAGTGATTCTTCTGCCTCAGCCTCCCCAGTAGCTGGGACTACAGACGCATGCCAACATGCCTGGCTAATTTTTGTGTTTTTAGTAGAGATGGGGTTTCACCATATTGGTCAGGCTGGTCTTGAACTCCTGACCTCGTGATTTGCCTGCCTCGGCCTCCCAAAGTGTTGGGATTACAGGTGTGAGCCACCATGCCCAGCCCAATTCTGTTTAATTTTTTGAGGAACAACTTTACTGCTTTTCACAGTGACTGCACCATTTTATGTGTCCATCAGCAGTGCACAAAGTGCTAATTTCTCAACATCCACACCAACATTTGTTATTTTCTGTTTTGTTTTTTGTTTTTGGTAATGGCCATTTTCAGGGGTGTAATCTGGTATCTCATTGTGGTTTTAATTTACATTTCCCTAATAATTAACGGTGCTGAGCATTTTTTCTTGTGCTTATTGGCCATTTGTATGTCTGGAGAAATCTCTATTCAAGTGACTCTGCATTCTTAACCACTACCTGTGCTTCTCTTAGATTTGTAACCTCTGAGAATAGTGGGTTAGCATTTTGGGCTGATGAAGGCCTCCCTCAGGAGCTGGGCACGGGATGATCTGTTTGGTTGAATAGTTATCATAGCCCACACTTTGGTGGCATTTGTCATTCATGGGCCTCATGCAGAGAGGGAGGCACCGTTGTGAGTCCTCCCAATTACAGTTGGGGAAACTGAGGTAGGGAGACGTTGAGTATCCTACCCAAGGTCTCATAGCTAATCATGGGCGGAGCTGGGATTTGAATGGGTTCTGGAGTCCATGCTATACCTTACAGATATGGCCAGGGGGATGCAGTGGCAAAGGCCACTGCAGGCAGCAGAACCAGTGTGTGCAGAGGTTTGGATATGGTGGCTTTGGAGAAAGAACAGGTCTTGGGTAGAAGTGGTCAGAGCCCAGCTTGAATAGGGGTGACCTGAAGTTGGAGGAAGAGTAGGACAGGTCTGGAAAGGCCAGGAACAGCGTCAGAGTTTGGGGAGGAGGCTTGGTGCTTAGGGACCCTGGCCTTTTTTCTTCTCACAAAATATTTATTAATTATAAAGGAAAAATAATAACTGCACAGTGGAGAAATTTGGCAGATACTGCCTTAACCAAGGAATTGGCTGATCACTAAGATTAAGACAAACTGTTGTTATGGGTGGGTGTGGTAATGTACCTACAGTCCCAATTACTCAGGAGGCTGAGATGGGGGGATTGAGCCCATCTGTTTGAGGCTGCAGTGAGCTATGGAGTGTACTCTAACCTGAGCAACACAGTGAGACCTCATCTCTAAAAAAAGAAAAAGGAAGCCTCCCGATACCATGTACTAAGAAGGACACAATGTCACTTCTGTGTTATTCCTGACAGTTAAGTTTAACTTTCTCTTCTTTCTTTCTTCCTCTCTTTTTCTCTTTTTCTTCTTCCTTATTGATGTAAGAAAAAGCTTTATGCATTTAATGTATACCTCTCGATGAGTGGCCTTGGCCTTTGAGGTGGCCTGGGTCCACCTCAAAGTGGTGTTTCCTCTTGTGTTTGGTCCCTGGAGGAAGAAAATATGGAAGGGTGTGATGGACCTCATGGTCCAGTGGGAGAGGCAGCAAACAAGTTGTATTTCCTATCCTAGATAAGAGAGTATCTAAAATGACAGGATGCAATGAATGCTCAGAAAGGAATAAAATGGATGAAAGAGCTGAGACCCCCTTTTTGGTAAGATCTGAAGGGGGTGAGGGAGGAGGTTCCAGGCAGAGAACAGCTGGTGCAAAAGCCCTGAGGCAGCAAAGACCTTGTGTTCAGGAACAGCAGGGAGGGCTTTGTGGCCAGAGCAGGAAAGAGGCTGGAGATAAAATGGGAGATTTGGATAAGGACTAAGTCCTGGAAGTCCTGAGGGTCAAGTGGGGAGCTTGGATTTTATTGTAAGGGAGCCACAGGAGGGTTTAAACCCAATAGTAATGAGATCTTACTTCTGCTGGGAGAACATTGCCGTGATTGCCCCCATTTTACAGCAGAGGAAACTGAGACTCAGAACTATAACCAGGGAGTGCTTCCTAAGGTGGGTTCTTCCTCTGGGGTCCAGCCAAGGAGGCAGTAGATTATTTGGGAATTTCTTGGGGGGCACATCTGGTGACGGGCCAAAGCCCAACACTGAAAACTGTCTCTTCCACTTCCCCTCCCCAGATATGAGCCTGGGTTCCAATCCTGGCTCTACCATTTACTAGCTGTGTAATTTTGGGCAAGTGGCCTTACCTCTTGGAACCTCAGTTTTCTCATCCAAAAATGGGCATAATAATGGTAGCCACCTCACAGGGTAGGTATGAGGATTAAATGAGTTAACATTTTGTAAAGTGCTTAGAACAGTGTCTAGCACAAAGTGCTCAGATGAGATTTGCTCTTTTCTTTTTTATGATGAAAATCATTATTGTTGCTTTGCTGTTACTACTATTAGTGCCTGAAGGAGCCTTCCCTCCCCATCCCCCATTTCTGCCTCAGTGGAGGGCTAGGCAGGGCCCTGCAGGCCATTTGGGGGATGATGGACTTCTTGCCCCCTTCCTGTAAAGTCAGGACTAGAGGAGGCTGCAGTGCCAAGGGGAAGGAAAGCTGATGTGAATCACCGCCAGCCTCCTCATGGTCTACACCCTAGTCCTGGCCCAGCTCCCACAGGCACAGACAGGGAACAGGAGCGTCTTCAGCCTGTGCAGGGCAGAGGGCTGAGGCTGAGGCGTGTGGGACCCCTCCTTCTCTGGGTCTCAGGATTCCCGTGGAAAATGGCCTATCAAATGTGCCTACCTGAAGTGAATTATAGGGCTTGGGCTGGAAGAGGTGACAGTCACCTTTCTCCCGGGAATTCCTTCCTGCAGGGCTGCAGTCTCATGGGATTAAATGAGGGGGCTCTGGGGGTTTAAATGAGTATGGTGCCTGGCACTCAAAAATTCTAGTTATTGTTGCTACTATTACTGCTGTTGTTACTGATGTGAACCGCTTTCACGAGGCTTCTAAGGCACTTTCAGGCTCAGCCGTTCCAGAGGGACTGACTCTACACGTGACAGAATGGCGCGCCAGAGAGGTCCTGAAACTTGGTCAGGGACACACAGCTAGGAAGTGGTGGCATTAAGGCTTGGTCTGAGAGAAAGTGCCCAGGCTGGACTCTCCCGAGTGATTTTGGGCTAGTGACTCAGCCTCTCCCAGACTCAGTTTACCATTAGTCAAATGGGTAACAATTGAACTCACCTGATAGTGATTGTTGGGAAGATTAAAATGGGTTACCCGATACCAAGAAAAGCACTTTCCTGTGCCTGGCACAGTGAACAGCACCTGGCGGTCTTTCTGAGTCGCGGGGGAGGTGAGCTCAGTTTGTCCATCTCTAAGATGGGTGCGCTTGCCTGCCAGGGCCACGGGGACTCCGCGCGCCAGGTGTGCGGTAGGCGGGTCTCGGCTCCCGGAAGAGCTTTCCTGGGTGGTCCTGGAGGGGGTCGGACCCGGTTCCTGAGCCAGGCCAGCTGCCAGCGGCCGGGGCTCGGGTTCCGGCCGATGCCTGGCTTTTCTTCCTCCTTTCGGGTAATACCTGGGCCGGCGGGTTCACTTGGCCGCAGCCGCCGGAAGTTGCGCAAACTCGGTTTGCCAGAGCCCCAGGTGGGCTGGGCTGGAGGAGCGCAGGCCAGCCGCGCGGGCGCAGCCAGGTACGTGCCGATCTGGGTAGGGGGCGCCCAGCCGGGGTAGGGGGCGGCCCGAGCTCACCTCCCTCCCCGGGACGGCGGGAACCGGGCAGGGATCCACTTTTCGGCTTCAAGAGGACCGCGCGGATCGTGCCGCCCTCTCCCTCATTTGAGAGCCACGCCAACTCGTACTCAGAGAGGGGCGGCGAGTGGCGAGGGTCACACAGCGCCCAGGTAGCCGTCCCCCATCCCCCGCCACCGAGAGTCCTCAAGCTTGCCCCTAACTGAGGGAGAGCAAAAGCCAGTGTCTGGCACTGAGTTCCCCCCACTTTGCTCCGCGGCCTTCCGAGGCTGACGCCAGGGAGTGGGTGGGGAGGGGGCGAGATGGGGATGTGTGCCCCGGGGATGCAAACCGGAAGGGCTGGCGCTTGGGGGCATTAATGGGATGCATTTGAATCCGTGCAGGGACATTGGGCGATGAGAGGAAGCCCCAGAGGGGACATTGAGTCTCACTTGGGGACCGGGACCCTGGCTTCACCTGGCAAGAGCCGCTGCACCTCCATTTACCCACTCCTGACATGGGGCTGTCGAGGTCAGCTCACTGATCAGCCTCTGTCTTGGGTCTGCTTTGTCCGCGGCGCGGGCTGGGACACACCCTCGTGGGGCTTACTTAGAGACCCCTGCTTGGGAGTGGTCTGTGGACTTGGGTCGTTAACGTCTTCATAAAGACCAGGAGCCTGGTTGGTGGTGCCGCCTTTTTGCCAGATGCTGAGGAAAGCCCTCGACCTGTTTGATCTCTCCATCCTTATCGTGACCTGGAGGCTCCGGAAGGTCTATTTT
This sequence comes from Cacajao melanocephalus, assembly GCA_963573385.1. Lineage (NCBI taxonomy): Eukaryota > Metazoa > Chordata > Mammalia > Primates > Pitheciidae > Cacajao > Cacajao melanocephalus. Next base: position 25,910 of record CAUYLG010004715.1, read on the forward strand.
TAACTTCATTTCACGGATAAGGTAATCGAGTCTGTAAAGCGGCGTAGCTGCTTGTGCAAGGTGCACAGAGGGCGGGTGGGTGTGTGAGCCGGAGGCCGGCGGGCCCGCGGCACAAACTTGGGGTTGGCCCTCGCATCTGTCCCGGCCCTGCCAGAGGGGACCCCAGGGCCAGCAGATCGGGCCAGGGGACTGGGGGCCCGATCAGGGACGGGCACGGGGTTTCTGCCCTGGCCCCGCCCGTCTGACCTCCTTCCTCCCTCTTTCCTTGGATGGTGCCTGCGAGGGAACTGCCACTGCGGACGGGTTGGACTGGTTTGGGAGGTGGCAGCCTGGGAGTGGGGCAGAGTCTGGCTGCCTCTACTGTGCTCCCTTCCTGTCAGGCCTTTCCCACCTGAGGTCTCCTGGGGGTTGGCCCTGGTGGGCTGAGCCTTTCTCTCCCATCCACTCCATCTCTTCTACCTTGGGAGCAGCACCCAAGGTTCTATTCCCAGTTCAAGGCTGCTGCAGAGGTCTCCAGCTGGTGGTTGGGGGCCAGATGGAGGAGGAGGGGACAGATATAGGTTTGCAGACATATTTTGTTTGCTGTACATGCAATGTTTTAATAATCATTATTATTGAATATGCCGACAGTTAAGAATCTAGAGTTTTCATGTACTTTTGGATTTCCAGCTTCCTACAACAATACACCTACCACCTTGGACCCGGATGCCTGCAGCAGGCAGGGTGTACCTAGATGTCTTTAGTTCATCCCTAGTTGGCCAGTTCACATCTGGCTCCCGTAAACATTTCAGTTCAATAGATATTTATCAAATATGTGTCCTAGGACAGTATCTTGAAACTGGGATATAGTGAACAAAATAGCCAATCCCCTCCCCCCACACACACACCCCTGCCCTCTTGGAGCTATTTTAGGGGGATGGGGAGAACAAAGGGTAAAACAACCATATGCAAATAGAGTACTTGTGCAGGGGATAAGGAGAAAATAGTGCAGGGAGAGGGTCAGGAGTGCGAGGCGGGGCGTGAGGGGGGTGGGGGGCGTGGAGAAGCAGGATGAAATCAGTGCCTTATTTATCTACTCTTGGGACCTGGGAAAGTCACTTCTCTGAGTCTCAGTTTCTCCACCTGCACAATGATCCACAGGCTTGTGGGAGGTTATAAGGGAGGATGGCACCCAGCAGATCCCTGCCTCCCCACCCTGATCCAGACTCACTCCCTTCTGGATTTCTGAATGTCTAGGTAGGGCTGTCCAATGTAGCTTCCTACCATGGATGGAAATGCTCTACTCTGTGCTGCCAAGAAAAGTGACAACTGGCCACATGTGGCTATTGAGAACTTGAAATGCCACTAGTGTGGCTCAGGAACTGAATTTTACATTTTTATTTCATTTAAATGTAAAGTTAAGGTTGAATAGCCACATGTGGCGGGTGGCTATTGCATTGGACAGCACAGGTCTAGATGGTTTGGACTACATGTCCTCTTGAGGAACACCTAGATTAAGTACCTGCCCCCTCCATTTTACAGATGAGAATATTTGGGACTTGGTATATGGGTTTTCTTCTGCCCCATCTCCAAGGGGCCTGTGGGATGACTGTGGGTTTGACTCTTCCTTGGAAACAGGGTCAGGGTTGGCTTGATGCCTGGGGCATCAGGCCCTGACACTTGGGTGCCCATGTAGACACTTGTGCATCCAGGCATATGCCCTCCTCCCTAAGAGTGCCCATTCCATGGCTGCAGGCAGGTTGAGGGTCTGCCGGATGCCTCCATGCAGGGCTGTGTGATTCTGGACATTCCCCACTTCTCTCAGTGCAGCATAGCTCCGGGCTGATGTTTCCACATGACAGCCATTTGTGGATCACCGTGGGCCATCCAGTTCCATACTGCAAGCTGACGGATATCTGGACTCCACTGGGGCAGGGGTGGAGATTTTCTTTGCTCCTTCCCTATAAGCTCTGCCCTTCGCCTGGGGCCTGGCATGTCTAGGCGAGTGGATGGCACAAGGTAGCTTCCTGCCTGGATGGGTGAGGAGTGGAGGTGGTACTAGGCTCCCTGTGGGCAGTCGAGGTGGGGCGTGGGGCTGGAGCCCTTTTTCTTGGTCTTTAACCCTAACATCCCTCTGCCAGCACCTTCCTTCTTGGTGGTAAGAGGCAGAGACACCTACTCTCTGAGTTAACTTAAGCAAGTTGGTTACCTCTCTGGGCTTTAGTTTCTCCACCCAAAAAGGGGCTGTTGAGAGGACGCCGAGGTTGAGTTGACTGGTGCGTAGCACAGAGCCTGGAGCCTTCCTTGCTCCTGTTAGCGCGTCGCCTTGCGCTGTCTTTTCTGCCCAGGTTGCCCAGGTCTTTCTTCTCTAGCACCTTTTTTCCCCTCTCGGCCTCAGCTGGGCCTGGTTCTCCCGGAGCTGAAGGGAGGGGGGTGTGGGTGGGGCCTCAGGCTCAGGCTCAGCCGCTGTTGCCTTGTGCCTGCTGATTGGTTCATTATGAAGAAGGGGCGTGGTCTCTACCGTATAACTGCGAAGGCGTCTTACCCTCTCTCAGCGGTAGCTGAGCCTCTTTGTCTGAGCGCGGTCAGCTTCTATTTCTCCTTCACTGCAGCAGTTGCCGGCGTCCAGCTACCTCGGTTCTGCCTTGATCTCTGGCTCCTCATTTCTCCAGTCTTCTCAGACCAAAGCCCTCGGGATATGCAGCAGCCATGCCTGTGGACACGCTGAGCCCTGGAGCCCCTGCCGCCCCTGCCCTACCTTGCCGCCTGCGGACCAAGGTCCCCGGCTACCTGCTACGGAGGCCGGCAGATGGTGGAGTCCGGAAACCGAGTGCTGTGGAGCGCCTGGAGGCAGACAAGGCCAAGTACGTCAAGAGTCTGCACGTGGCCAACACCCGCCAGGAACCTGTGCAGCCCCTGCTGTCCAAACAGCCACTCTTTAGCCCTGAGACTCGCCGCACAGTGCTCACTCCCAGCCGCCGAGCCCTGCCTGGCCCCTGCCGACGGCCCCAGCTGGACTTGGACATCCTCAGCAGCCTCATCAACTTGTGTGATAGTCCCGTGTCCCCTGCTGAGGCCAGCCGCACTCCTGGACGGGCAGAGGGAGCCGGCCAGCCTCCCCCAGCCACCCCGCCACGACCGCCGCCCAGTACCTCTGCGGTCCGCCGAGTGGACGTCCGCCCTCTGCCTGCCTCTCCTGCCCAGCCCTGCCCATCACCGGGTCCTGCTGCCGCCTCCAGCCCAGCCCGGCCACCGGGTTTGCAGCGCTCTAAGTCGGACTTAAGCGAGCGCTTTTCTAGGGCAGCCGCTGACCTTGAGCGCTTTTTTAACTTCTGCGGCCTGGACCCGGAGGAGGCAAGAGGGTTGGGTGTGGCCCACCTGGCACGGGCCAGCTCGGACATTGTGTCCTTGGCCGGGCCCAGTGCTGGGCCGGGCAGCTCTGAAGGCGGCTGCTCCCGCCGCAGCTCGGTTACTGTTGAGGAGCGGGCCCGGGAGCGCGTCCCCTACGGCGTGTCGGTGGTGGAGCGCAATGCCCGCGTGATCAAGTGGCTGTATGGGTTAAGGCAGGCACGGGAGAGCCCCGCAGCTGAAGGCTAGGCTGCCACTGGACCTGGAATTCGCCACAGGACAGATCTTAGAGAGGCAAGTGGCCCCTGGACCTCTCTTGCATCCATTCTCTGGATCTGCATGTCAGAGGCTCCACCCTGGCCTGAACTTGGTATGGAGGCAAAGGCTTAGAGGCTGGACCAGCATTCTTGGGCAAGGACTGACCCTGGAGGGTTTTGCTCTTGACTTTGGACACCCGAGAACCCCCTCCTTCCACCCCAATACAAGGTTTTTGACATGAGTGTATTCCTGCTTAGTTCCTCTTGTGGGGCTGCATTTGGGGTGCTTTGCCCTCCCCACTGAGAGTGAGGGCCAAGGGATCTCCTCCATCCTGTCTCCCCAGTAGCTCTGTATCCTTCCTTCCTTCCTTGGCCTCTGTCCTTTGCTGACGTCCTCTTCCTTACCCAGCTGAATTCACCCTGGGGTCGTGGCAGTGGGGAGGGGCCTATCCACTGCTCTTCCTCATCCTTGGCAGCTGGCCTAGGTGGGTAGACGATGTTGGGGGCTGGTTAGGAGTCTGCACTGCTTTGACTTACTTCCCCTTGGTTAATAAACACAAATGCTTGTTTCTCGAGGGCTGGGCCTTCAGACTCTTCTGTGTTCACAAGAGAAGGAGTGAGAGAAGTTTGGGGCGTGGCCATCAAAACAGGAATTGTTTACCCCAAGGGCGTGGTGGTGGGGCATGACGATAGCGGCTGGTCTGGTCGGAGACGTGTCCCCCAGGTGGGTTCTCCTAACTCTCCTGGAAGGCTGGCAGGCCTGCTTCATTGAAGAAGAAATAGGTCCAGCCACCAGTGAGTTGGGATAGAGCTGGGAGTAGGAATGGGGTTTTTCCCGTGAACCAGGAAGGGAGCCTGCAGAGGACAGGCTGATGGGTTGCACAGACTCTCCCCAGCCATGAGTGTTCCATCCTCTCCCCACCTTTGCCCAGTTCCCAAGGGGGCAGGAAGCTCGGAGAGGGCAAACCCTGAACCTGAGGTCGCACATACCACAGAGTGAGGATGGGAGTGGGAGTTCACCGAGGATGAGGAACTTGGGCTGGATGGCACAAAATGAGTGGCCTTGCCTGGTGATCCTGGACAAGCCAGTCTCCCTCTGGGCCTCATTGGGAGAGTTAAGCAGCACAGTCCTCCTTGGGTTGGGGCACTGGTGCATTCTGGGCCTTTCATGCTATATCTAATACCTGGGGAAAGGGAAAGAAAGGGGCTAGCATTGGGCTTCGAGCCCTCAGCTCCTTCCAGTCTCCCTCCACGTCAGTTACCTACTGGGAGACCCCACCTTGGCTGGTGGAGCGGCTAGGGCTGGGCTTATGAAGGGTGAAAGTGGGGGGTGGCCTCTCCGGCGCCCCAGGGCGGGAGTGGGGAGGGGGTGGGTGGCGCTTCCTTTTACAGGCTGCCTTGGCTTCAGCACTCAGAAACAGGAAGCTCTAATGGGGGCCCTGGTGACAGGTTTGATGTAGGTTTTATTTTAAGCATAAAGAGGAGATTTCCGTTGGGCTGTTGACAAATATCCAGGTCAGCCCAGCTGTCTGTCCATCCCTCTGTCTGTCTGTCTCCCTGTCTACAACTAGCCCCCAGGAGCCTGGGATGGGCCTGGGCAGTTTGGGGGAAAGTAGGGGGAACTGGGTTCTAGAAGAGGATGGTGTTCCAGCTCACGAGACTGGAGCTCATGATACAGATGGGGAGACTGAAGCATGAGGAGGGTGGTGACTTACCCACAATCCCCCATGGTGCCCAGCAGTTTTGACAATGCAGGAGCTGGGCCTCCAGGGTCCCCATGCTAAAGGAATGATGGTGTCAGGAGAGAGAATCCAGCCAGGTTCTGCAGAAGTGGTGCCCTTTGAGGTGTCAAAGACTTCCTGGGCAACCTTGCTAGAATTCAGGGCTAATCATTGCCCCTTGCTGTGACCTGGCAGCTCCCGAGCAATCCAAGAAAGTGGATGGGCTGGCTGCATTTTACATGTGAAGAAATTTGAGGTTCAGCTTACAGAACTGGTGGGTGACACCTTGTTCCTGAAGGAGGGTTCAGTGCTTGAATCCTCAAGGTGGCCTTTTGAGGGCCAGATATATTGTCAGAGTAAGATGCTGAGCTCAGGGAAGGATGGTGACCTGTGAGCTGTCACATAGCAGGTCTGCAGGACAGCCTGGGGTCACACTCTTGCCTGCCAGACGTATCAAGTCTGGATTGCTGGTTCTCCAATACATACCTCTTCACTCTTCCTCATCTTGGCAGACTTTTCTTCTGGTCACTTTATTACTGAGCATCTACTGGGTGCCCAGCGGTGGATACTACAGACATGGCCCCTGCCCTAGTCTGGAGAAGAGAAGGGGCAACTAAAAATTCAGCACATAAATAGTGTTAGAATATAAAGCCGGTATACTCAGGGACTTCTGCCCTAAAACCAGAGCTGTTCCCAGGAGCTGGGCCAGGGGATAGCTGAAAAGAAAATGTCTTTCCATAAATCCATTGGGAGGGTCCATTGGGGAGAAAGCAGGGAGGGATTCTTGGAAGTGGGGAAGGTGCCAGACTGAGCCTTGATTTGGTCTTGGTATGGCTTGGTCTTGGGAGGGCTCCCCTGTTCCAGGATTCTGGAGCCTCCCAGACTTTCCTGCAGGCAACTGTCAAGGGAGCAGGGCAGGGGGGTTTTGTACTCCTTCCTCCCCCTACTCTGTAGCCTCAGGATCTGTGGAAACAGCTCCTCTATTGTTCTGCCTCCAGTTGGAGTGTGAGCCCTTCGAGGGCCTGCAGCTGCTGCCCTGTCTCCTGGGGCTGCCCAGCCTCCGAAGCAGCTCCCCCAGGCCAGCTTGGCCCCAGCTGCCTAGCCCCTAATTAGGCAGAGATGAGATCTACTCCCTGATCCATTTCCCACCACCTAATTATATACATGTGGATTTGGGAGCCAGGCAACCTGGCTGCTCACGTCTATCATGAAGGTGGTATGGGCCCTCGGAAAGGCAGCCCCCCCCACAGACCTCAGTTTACCCTTTTGGCAGAGGATGGAGTGTAGCTGCAGAGGCCTGTTCCTGTCTTTGGTGACACAGTTACGTTCCTGCTACCAAAACATTCAAGGAGACCCCCACATCTTGCCTGATATCCTGTGTACAGGGGAGCTGGGAAGGGCTGAGGAATTCAGCTATGGGTTCTTGACTCTAGGACCCCAAGGTTGGGTGGGGATACAGATGAGAGCATGGCTGCAGCTGGCTGCCAGTTAGATGTGCATGTAGGAGAGCTTAGAGGTGTGCCGGTCCATCCAGGCTGGTCCATCCAGGTGGGCTGAACACCTGGCCAGGAGCGGTGGCTCACAACTGTAATCCCAGCACTTTGGGAGGCCAAGGTGGACGGATCACTTTAGGCCAGGAGTTCGAGACCAACCTGGACAACGTGGTGAAACTGTTTCTACTAAAAATATAAAAATTAGCTGGGCTTGGTGGTGGATACCTATAATCCCAGCTACTGGGGAGGCTAAGGCATGAGAATCGCTTGAATCCAGGAAGTGGAGGTTGCAGTGAGCCAAAATTATGCCACTGCACTCTAGCCTGGGTGACAGAGCAAGACTCAAGACTCTATCTCAAAAAAACAAAACAAAACAAAAAAAACAACTGAATATCCCATCCAGGTTTTTAAAAAGGTAGTATTGGTTGATGGGTGCAGCAAACCACCATGGCACATGTATACCTGTGTAACCTGCGCGTTCTGCACATGTATTCCAGAACTTAAAGTATAATAAAATTTAAAAATTTTTAAAAAGGTAATATTTTTCAGATAATTCACTCATATATTTCTTCCAACATTTTATTAAGAAAAATTTCAAACAAAGAGTTGAAAGAATTTATACAGTGAATATTAATATACCCACTTACTAATATTTCACCATATTTGCTCATTCAGGAATCTACCCATCTATCCATTAATTCAACTTACTTTTTTATAAAGCATTTCAAAGTAAGTTGCAATTATCAGTACACTTCCATTAAAGTCACTTTAGTATGCATGCCGTTAACTAGAGTTAAATATTTGTTTATGTTTTGTTCCTCTGGAGGTAAAATTTACGTGGATTGAAATGCACAGGTCTTAAAGGTACCGTTGGCTGAGTTTAGACAAATGCATACTGTACCCCAATCAGGGTATCAAGCATGTTGTCACCTCAGAAAGTTTCCTTGCATTGCTCTCCTGCCAATTCCTGTCTGCCCACCATGGACATATTTTTATATCCATATATATTAACACGAGTAAGCAACATCCCTTACCCTGTGCTTCTCTACGTCAGCCCTGCTCCCCAAAAGCAATCACGTTCAACTTCTTAAATTATTTCTTCTGGTACTTACCTCCATATTTTTAAATAACTTGCTTTTCCTGCTGTTTTCTTGATTAATTTTAGGCATATATATATATTTTTTGAGACAGAGTCTTGCTCTGTCGGCCAGGCTGGAGTGCAGTGGCGTGATCTTGGCTCACTGTAACCTCTGCCTCCCAGGTTCAAGCGATTCTGCTGCCTCAGCCACTTGAGTAGCTGGGACTACAGGTGTGCGCCACCACGCCTGGCTAATTTTTGTATTTTTTGTAGAGACGGAGTTTCATTATGTTAGCCAGGCTGGTCTTGAATTCCTGACCTCAAGTGATCTGCCCACCTCGGCATCCCACAGTGCTGGAATTACAGGCGTGAGCCACTGTGCCTGGCCAATTTTAGGCAGATATAGACTGACTTTCCGGTCTGATGTTTTCATAGTGGGGCCTCCGCTGCCTGGCTGCCTGGCTTCCCAACCCTTCCCCTTTCTGGCTGTATGATCTTGGTCAAGTAACTTAACCTCCTCAGGCCTCAGTTTTCCCATTTGTAAAATGAGAGTAATAAGAATAGTGCTTAGGTTATTGGTTTGTTATAAGGATTCAAGATGTAAAAGACTTAGAATAATGAACATCTCCCAGTGAGTGGTCAAACTGTTTCTTCTCATGATTATTATTATCAAGAAATATTTTGCTTTTGGTTCCCCCCTTTCAATCATCATTTGTCACAAGTTTTTGTTAAGTGGATTTTAGTGTTATTTATATTTTGACTATATAAATACTGTTTCCTGCCAAGCCAAGTCACATATTTTGGTTACATTTCCTTTCTTATACAACTCTTTGTTCTTCCTGGAGTTACTATCTGCTTTGCTTTTTTTTTTTTAATTTACTCAGTTTCCTCTTAATCCATTCTTAATTCTCTTAATTCTTTCATACCCTCAATCTCTCCATAGTTAACATTACACATCCTGAAACCCTTCAAGTGCTTTTAAACAAGCATCCTTGTCCATTTAAAAAATTAGAGCCAATTTTAAAGATAGAATCTCAAATGCAATCTGTAAAATAAGCATTTGTGAGCATCCACTGTATGCCGGAGCTGTGCTGGGCACTGATTAGGAAGGTAGCCAGATAGGTGATATCCCTGCCCATGTGGGTTTCCAAGAGGGATGAAAACTGAAGCTCCACCCCCCCCAGCCTCCGTGTTATCCTGGGAACACTGCAGCATCTCTGGGAATCTCAGGACCTTAGGGAGCCCAGATTTACATACTTGTAAAATGATGATCATTTTGTCATTCTGCAATCGCCCCTTAACCATGTCGTCTGGGGCTGTGTTGTGGGTGCTGGGTGCTTAGCAATGACCTCCCCATCCCTTGAGGGGCTCACAAGAACTGTGTGATAGAGCGGAGGCTGTGGATGGCAGGTGAGCAAGGGGGCTAGGGAGTGGGCTTCCCAGAGGAAGTACCATTGGAGGAAGAGGGTCTTGGTGGGCAAGGGTAGTAAACGGCTATTATCATGTTCCAAAGGCTGTGAGAAGAACTTCCGTGTATTATCTCATCAAATCCTCCCAAAGACCCACTGAAGGAGGTCATATTTTTATCACAGTTTCATAGATGGGGAAACTAAGGCTAAGAGAGTCCAAGGCCACGGTCACACAGCTAGTAAGTTTCAGAGGCAGTATTCGAACCCATGTAGTTGGGTTCTTAACCTCACACAGCACTGTCTCTCACATCCAGGCGCCCAGCTCCTGTCCCCACCCCCTCCTGCAGCTGCCTGGTCCTCTCCTCTCTGCCTACTTGTGGTAACCTCTGGCTCATTCCATGCCCTTTGCTTTATTCATCCATTCATTCAACAAAAATCTACTGGGTGCCTTTTCCATGCCCAGCCCTGGGCTGGGCAATACCAGGGACATTGAGCTTGGGCAGTATTGACTCATCCATTCCCATATAGGCATTGACATTGGCATGCAAGCAGCCAGGAAAGTGGTCTAAATAAAGGGGTGTTTGGGGTTGGGTGATGGCTGTTGTGTTTGTGTGTGTGTGTGTGTGTGTGTGTGTGTGTGTGTGTGGCCTGCAAGGGGCATGTGAGTGTGTGGGGGTGACAGACTTTCTATGGAGGCCATTTATGAAGGCACATCTGTATACTCTTGAGAGTGTGTCGCCTGCAGAGGGGGTGTCCACCAGCTATGTGGATCAGTGAGGCTTTGCTGGGTAACAAGCCACTCTACGCCCAGAGGCCTAAAACAGTTTATTAGCCTGTGTGAATTCGCAGTCTGGCTTGGGCTTAGTTGGGAAGTTCTGGTTTTGCCTGGGTTGGTTTGCCTTGCTGCAGTCAGCTGAGGGTGAGGGGTCTGGGATAGCTTCACTCACAATGCCTAGCAGTTGGCAGGCTGTTTGCTGGGGTACCTCATTCACCTTGATGAGGCTAGCTTGGACTCATTCTTTTTTTTTTTTTTTTTTTTGAGATGGAGTCTTGCACTGTTGCCCTGGCTGGAGTGCAGTGGCGCGATCTCGGCTCACTGCAGTCTCCACCTCCTGGGTCCAAGTAATTCTCTTGCTGCAGCTTCCTGAGTAGCTGGGTCTAAAGGCATGTGCCACCACACCCAGCTAATTTTTTTGTATTTTAATAGAGACAGGGTTTCATCATGTTGGCCAGGACGGTCTCGATCTCCTGACCTCATGCTCCAAGCTTGGGCTCATTCTTAAGGTAATCTCAGGGTTCCATGTTCAGCAAGAGAAGATAAGCTCCAACACCCAGTGCAGTTTGAGTGTCTACTTGTGTCAAGATTACGAATGTCCTAATAGTCAAAGTGACATGCCAGCCAGATTCAAAGGATGGAGAAATAGTCTCCATCTCTTAGTCACATTACAAAGGGCATGAGTACAGGTATGGAGGAATTATTCTAGCTGATTTTCAAACAACCTACCTATGTATGCCAGGAAAGTAACTGGGGAAAGTTCTCAGTTTTGGAATAAAAAAAACCTGGGTTCCAGTCCTGGCTCTTCCGTCCTTGCTGTCTGACCTTAGTCACGTTGCCTCATTCTCTGACCTTCTGCAAATTGGATAAAATTGAATGAAATGAAATGATCTTTTATAAAGTATTTGTGCTACTCATTTGTTTACAAATGCAGCACATATTTATTGAGGCGTCCTATGTACCAACTGCTAGTCCCACCCTGAGGATATTGCAGTGAACAAAATGGACCAAAACACCTGCCCTTAGAAAGCTCACAGCCTAGGTTGTGGACAGACGTTAATTGATCATCCTAATAATTTTATGACCATTGAGAGTAGATTCGGGAAGGAGAGATTGCTTGCCTGGCTAGGTTGATCTGGGAAGCCAAAGATAATTAAGCCGAGATGTGAAGGATAGGAGGCAACCAGAAGAAGAAAGATAGAAGTGGAAAATGATTCTAGAGGGAGGGCATGTGTGAAGGCCCTATGGTGGGAGGAGTTGATTCCAGGAACAGAAGAAGGTGGGTGGGGGTGGGCCTGAAGCACCAGGGCTAGATGGTGTGGGGCTACAGGAGCCTTTGAACAACGTGAGGGTCTGTCTTGCCAGGCAGCCTGAAATAAAACCCAAAGGCTTAACTGCTCCACAACGCCCTCATGATCTGGGACCCTGCTATTCCTCCAGTCTCCCCTTTACCTACTCTGCTGCAGCCATGCTTCCTCCTTCCTGTTCTAGGAACACCCCAGACACACTCCTACCTCAGGATCTTTGTACTTGACATTGCCTTTGCTAGTATTGATCCTACCCAAGATTTTCTCACAACTCATTCTGTCACTTCATTTCCGTCTCTGCCTATGTGTCACCTCTTCAGAGAAGCCTTCCTTACTCACCTACCACAAACCCCCTGCCGCTCTAGCCAAGCAGTTTGCATCCTACAGTCTCTACTTCCCTGGCCTGGTTAATTTCTCTTCCTAGCACATATCACCTTCTGGCTTATATTAACCAGAGGCCACATTGTCTGTTTCTTTTCCGGATCTCTCACTAGAGTGCAGCTGGGCAGGTAGGGACTTGGCCTTGCTTTAGGCTGTGTCCTCAGCCTCAGGGAAAGAGTAGGCATTCCATAAACATTTATGAGTAAAGGAATGAGTGAAAACAAATGAGTGAATGCTGGAAAGAACTAGCTCCTGGAAATTAGGAGGTCTGGGTTCAAGTTCTAGCTGTATGATCTTTTCTGTTCTTTGGTTTCTCCAGCTGAGCTGTGAGGCATTTGTGGTCTCTAGAGAGGTTCTGGGACAGGAAAGGAATACTCCAGGTTGTGAAGGGGACAGGGCCTATGGGTGAAGAAGGGAGCTGGAGCGTTCTCTTTGGCCTTCTGGCATTTGAAAATAGCCTAGCCCAGCCCCTAGCTTGGGCCCCTACCCTCCTGGGGCGCCTAGCTGGAGCCAGGGGGCTCTGTCTGGAGCCTGGCAGCCCAGCTCTGGGCTGGGATCAAGGCCACCTGACAGCTGGGCCAGGCAGTCCTGGAAGGTTCTTAAGGGCAAACAGGGCCTCCTGGATGTCCCAGACTTCCCTCCCCACCTATCATCCCTCCTCCCTCAGTGTCCACCACGGGATAAATCCCTTAATCCTCTACAGGCCTGCAGCCTTTGCAGCTTGTAAATCTTTTGTTTTGAATTTCACTCCTGCTCAGTAGCTACTTTACTGGTGGGGACACTGAGGCTCGGAGATGACAGCTGCCTCACTGAGGTTATTGCAGTTAATGATTGAAGCCCAAGTCTTGCCCAGCCCTGTCCTGTCACCGTGAGCACGTGTGTGTGTGTGTGTGTGTGTGTGTGTGGTCTCACTATCAAATAGTGCCCTCCCTTAACCACTGGTGCCCCGGGTCTCTGATAAGGTGTGATGATTATGAGCACCTGGAGACAGGTGGCCTGGGTTCAAATCCCACCTTTGCTACTTCTGCACTGGGTGGATTGCTGGGCCACCCCCACCTCAGTGCCTGCTAATAGGACAAATCCCTTAATCATGCGCACTGGGGCACTATCAGGACTAGCTAGCATTGTATACATTGCACATGTTTTAAAAAACAGAATTTCTAGACTGGGTGCAGTGACTCACGCCTGTAATCCTAGCACTTTGGGAGGCTGAGGTGGGTGGATCACCTGAGGTCAGGAGTTCAAGACCAACCTGGCCAACATGGTGAAATCCCGTCTCTACTAAAAATTAAAAAATTAGCCAGGTGTGGTGGTGGGTGCCTATAATCCCAGATACTCGGGAGGCTGAGGCAGGAGAATCGCTTGAGCCTGGGAGCTGAGGTTGCAGTGAGCCGAGATTGTGCCATTGCACTCCAGCCTGGGTGACAGAGCAAGACTCCATCTCAAAAAAGGAAAAAAAAGTAATTTGTTGTCAGTATTTACACATTTAAACCATATATATATGTATACCAGCTAATGAACATCTGTCAATCCCCAAGCAGCAACTGTGTGTCCAGTCCAGAGCCAACTGCTCCAGGGGAGCTCATTCCTGGGAGGGGGTGTCATGATGAAGTGGCACAGTTCCCATTTCCTCCAGAGTAGTCTCAGAAAGGGGAAGCCGTGTGTCCGAGGTTACACCGAGGGAGGGCAGAGGCCCTGGCACTCACCCCTCTGGGGTTCAAGCCCCAGAGGCATATGTTGTGTCCCTGGGTAGGTGTGTTCCAGTTGGTGAATCAGGTGGGATGGAGGTGGATGGAGAGGCCCTGCCCCAGCCTACTGTCATTACCCAGGATCTCGGGCTCAGTGGGACCAAAGTTTCCAAGTTCTCCTGGGTAATGAGGCTGCAAAAAATGTTTGGCATGTTATTCTCTCACCATTTAAATGTGGGCAAGTAAATACTTCAGTGTAAAATTACCTTCATACCAAGCATATAAAGTGATTTATGACACCATTGTTTACAACAGCAAATAATTGGAAATGATTTGAGAAATGGCTAGAGAAACTCAGGCCCAGATATGCAAGGGAATCCTATGCAGCCCTCAAAAAAAGACGTCCTGCACACACCTGATGTGGAATCACAAGATGCACAGATCAGTGAACAAAGCAGGTTGTGGAATGAGACCCACAGGGTGCTACTGCTTGTGGAAGCAGTACATCTCCATGTATGCTTGTACCAGCACAGAACCTCCCTGGAGAATTATCCTGGGAACCCTGCACACTGGCTATCCCTGGGGAGGGGAGCCAGACCTGGGGGTTGGGGTCAAGGGTCGGAGGCAGAAACCTGAACCAGGGACAGACAAGCAGGCCTGTGGCCCAGCCAGCCACCGCCCTGGGCAACTTCATGCCACATTCTGGGCTCTGCCCAGCTTGGTTTTGTGGCTCCACCCTCTTTGGTCATATTTGGGTTTCCACACACGGACAGCACCCAAAGGAAATCCCAACCAATGCTCATCAGGTTCTGGGGTGGGCCACCCGCCAAGGCTGGTGGTGGGCATGACACTGCCCCGGGATGGCGTCGTCAGATGCCTGAGCGATGACACAGCCATGCATGGAATGATGCCGCTGCCCACGGTCTCACAGGCCCTCCCATCTCGCCTTTGTTCTGCAGCCTCCAGGTGGGCGTATGGACACTCCAAAACAGCCATCCCTGTCAATGAATCAGCCTGCAGAAACTGAATTCATTTCTTCATTCGTCAGTATCCACTGAGCACCTACTGTGTGCCAAACACTCGTCTAGGAACTGAAGATACAACAGAAAACAAAAGAGATAAAAATCCCTGCCCTTGAGGAGCTAACATTCCAGAGGGGACACAGACAATACTTGCCAGAGAGTGAAAGTGCTAAGGAGGAAAACGAAGCAGGGAAGGACAGAGAACTATAGGTTTTTTCCTTTTTTTAATTGAGGTTTAATTGATAGACAATAAAACTGACCCATTTTAGGTATACAGTTGGATGTGTTTTGACAGTTGTATGCCGCTACAAACAAGTGCTAGAATTCCTGCATCTTCCCACCATGTTCCTTCGTGCCCCCTCGCAGTAACTCCTGACTCCCACCTGCTCTCACCCAAAGAAACTACAGATCAGTTTTCTTTCACTATAGATCAGCTTTATCTTTTCCAGAGTTCATGCAAATGGAATCTGGCTTCTCTCCCTCAGCATCATGGACTTGGTTGAGATTCACCCGTATTGCTGAGTGTATCTGTAAGCTTGTTCCTTTTTACTGATGAGTAGCATTCCACAGTGTGAATGCACTGTATTTTGTTTATTTATTCAACTTGTTGATGGACATATGGGTTGTTCCCATTTCTTGGCTATTACAAATAAGCTACTATAAACATTTGTGAACAACTCTTTGTGTGGATGCACATTTTCATTTCTCTTGGGTAACTACCATGGTGTGGAATTGCTGGGCCTCATGGTAAGTGTATGTTTAACTTTATTAGAAGCAGAGACCATGCATTTAGACAGGGTGGTCAGAGCAGGCTGCACCGACTAGATGATATTTCAGGAGAGGTCAGAAGGAGGTAGGGAGGTAAGGAAGGAGGCAAGGGAAGAGCGTTCTAGGTTGAGGGAACAGAGGCAGTGTGCAGCTGGAGTGTCGGAAGAACAGCATGGAGGCCGTTGAGGAGGGAGTGAAGGGCGTGAGGGGAGAAGGCTAGGAGGTGGGTTCAGTGTGGAATAAGGCTGGATGGCATGGGGCTGCATACGTCATGGTGAGGACATTTTTTTTTTCTTTTAACACAGTCTCATTCTGTCACCCAGGGTGGAGTGCAGTGGCAAAATCTTAGCTCACTGCAACCTCTGCCTCCTGGATTCAAGCAATTCTCCTGCCTCAGCCTCCCAAGTAGCTGGGACTACAGGCACGTGCCCCGATGCCCGTTTTTGCATTTTTGTAGAGAAGGGGTTTTGCCATGTTGGTCAGGCTGGTCTCAAACTCCTGACCTCAGGTGATCTGCCCACCTCAGCTTCCTAAAGTGTTGGGATTACAGGCATGAGCCACTGCACCTGGCCTAGGACATTGGTTTTTACTCTGCGAACCCATGGGAGGATTCTGAGCAGAGGTGGGACAGGATCAGACTTGCATTTTAACACCTTCCTCCATCTCCAGCTACTAAGTGAAGAGTGGGCTGCAGGGCTGCAGGGAGGAGGCTACTGTAATAGTCCTGGCAGGAGATGAAGGAGCTGGACTAGAGTGGAGGCAGTGGGGGCTGAGGCGTGTGGGATTCTGGATCTACCCCGAATGTGGAGCCAACAGGAGATGTAATGGGTGTGGGATGTGGGGGAAGTAGGGACATGAAGGATGGCTATGACCTGAGGTGACCTCTAGTAACTGAAGTGGCGCCCCAGCTCCCAGCTGGCAAGGAAACATGCACCTCAGACCAGCAACCACAAGGAGCTGAGCTGTGCTGACAACCAAAGGAACTCAGAGTGGACCCTGAGCCTCACCAAGGACCTCAGCCCAGCTGAGACAGTGATTTCAGCCTGGTGAGACCCTAACTTCTCTGTGTGGGATGGAACCAGGGGGGCACCTCAGTAAGCAGATGGGGATGCTAAGGACCAGAGAGAAGAAGGACTTTACTTAAAGCCACATCATAGGTTTAGGACAGACCCAAGAGAGCTGGGCCCTGCAAATCCCAGCTCTTGAAGGAAAAATTCCTGGGTCAGGAAGCTTGTTTCTAACTATCACCAGGATCTATTTACCCCACACAAACAGGGGCCCCAGGCACTTGGTAGATCACAAACTTCTTTCCCAACCAATTGTCACGTTTGGCCCTGGCAACAGTATCAATGGCCCAGTAGGCGGCTGAGCAAACTGAGCCGAGAGAGGGACAGAGGCTTGTGCAGGGTCACACCACAAGTTTGTGGCAGAACTAGAGTCTGAGCCAGATCTAAAAAAATTGGTGCTTTTTTGCTCTAAATTTAAGTTGGTCTCTGGGGATAAAATGGGGGGTAGCGGCTAATGAGTTTTCCAAAGGAATTTTTAAACTGTTTGCTTTCATTCTGATGATAATCCTAAAGACTTAACTCAAACATATCATGAATCATCTGCATAGTCACAGGTGAGTCCCACCTGAGCTTGCCTTTGGACTTGGGATCGTACTGGTAGCAAATAAGAGCATTCATTGAGAACTAACTATGGCCCAGGCACTACGCTTTGCATTTTTAATCTATTTAAAAAATTTTGTTTAACCCTCACAACAACCCTGTGAGATAGATACCATCAGCATCTCCATTTCACAGATCAGGCAGTCAAGGCACAGAGAGGTTCAGCGAGCCTGTGATCTTGCCCACTACACTTTACCATTGTAACCGGAGGAGAAAATGGCAGAGATGGCTTTGCTATGTAAGAACGAATTCCTGCTGAGTGAAGCCCAGTGATGCAGCAGCACAGGGTGGGGAGGAATTTCACCATGGGTGAAAGGGCGCCAAATGGTGAGAGAACAAAGCCATCATCCGCATGCAGAGTTGGGTGGAAGTGTGAGACAAACCCAAACAAAATGACATCGCAATTGAGCGTCCCACATTCACACTGCTGGTGGCAATTCAGGTTTGGCAAAGCAACAGCATCCATATCATTAATTAATTAATATTGTTTCATTGATGATATGGCAGCATGGCTTAATATCATTAGGGCTTCAGGCTTAAGACTCGTGATTTCCGACTTCAAATCTGTCTTTCTCCTGGCCCAGTCTTCAGACTATGGGCAAATCACTCAACCTCTCTATTCCTCAGTTTTGCTCATCTTTAAAACGGAATTGTAATAGCACCTGATAGACTGCTGGTTGCCTATGCAATTCCCTTCTTTCCCCGTTTTTTCTTGATCAAACCCTGACTTTATTCCTGATGGTGATATATCCAGCTAAATAAGACTATTCCTAGCCTCTCTTACAGCTACTGGTGGCCAGCGAGTGGAAGTTATTCAGTGAGAGACTTCTGAGGACTACTCCTAGAGGGGGCTGATGCAGCTGGGAGGAAAGCCCATTTACCCTTCTTTCTCCTTCTTCCTATGTGAGACTCAGGCATTATGGCTGGAGCCCCAGCAGCCATCTTGGATCAATAAGTGACCTTGAAGATGAAGACACATGATAAGGATGAAGCAACATGAGGCTGGAAGGAACCTGAAACATCGATGATACCATGGAGACTGCACCAGTCCTGGGCTGACTCTTCTCTGATTTTTTTTTTTTAAAGTAAGACTTTTATTTTAGGACACTTTTAGATGTAAGAATTATTGCAAATATTAGTACAGAGAGTGCCTGCATACCCCACACCCAGAGTCTCCTATTAACATCTTATAGGCCGGGTGAGGTGGCTTACACCTGTAATCTCAGCATTTTGGGAGGCCTAAGTAGAAGGATCACTTAAGGCCAGGAGTTTGAGACCAGCCTGGGCAACAGAATGAGGCCCTGTTTCTATAAAAATAAAAATGAAAACAATTAGCTGGGTGTCATGGCATACCAGTAGTCCTAGGTACTCAGGAGGCTGATGTGAGAGGATTACTTGAGCCCAGGAGTTTGGGGCTTCAGCGAGCTGTGATCGCACCACTGTATTCCAGCCTGGGTGATAGAGCAAAACTCTGTCTATAAAAAAAAACCCCCAACCAAAACCAAAACATCTTATATTAGGGTATCGTACATATGTTACAACAAATGAGCCAATATTGTAATTATTAACTGAAAAGTCCAGGCCAGGCATGGTGGCTCACATCAGTAATCCCAGCACTTTGGAAGGCCTAGGCAGGCAGATCATGAGGTCAGGAGTTGGAGACAAGCCTGACAAGCATGGTGAAACCCCTCTCTATTAAAAATATAAAAATTAGCAGGGCGTGGTGGCGCACGCCTATAATCCTAGCTACTCAGAAAGCTGAGGCAGGAGAATCACCTGAACCTGGGAGGTGGAGGTTGCAGTGAGCCGAGATCGTGCCATTGCACTCCAACCTGGCAACAGAGCAAGACTCCGTCTCAAAAAAAAAAAAAGAAAAAAGAAAAGTCCATACTTCATTTAGATTTCCTCAATTTCTCCCTAATGTCCCTTTTCTGTTCCAGGATCCCATCCAGGATCCCACATCACATTCAGTTGTGTCTCCTTAGGCTCCTCCTGGTTGTGACAGTTTCGAAGACTTTCCTTGTTTTTGATGAACTTGATAGTTTTGAGGAGATCCGGTTGGGTAATTTGGAACACGTTCCTCAATTGGGATTTTTCTTTAGATTGGATGCTTTTAGGAAGTGGTGGTAGTTATGCAGATGGAATCTTAACACATCTTGTCTATGGAGAAGGCAGACTCGAGCAGGGCTAACACTGTCATTGGGAAAGAAGCCGTGGTCACTCATATTAGCTGGGACTGGGAGGTGTTTGGTCATTTTTGTGGCTTGGAAATGTGAATGATTTGTCTTTGTTCAGACATGATTACAGAGCGTTCCACTTTTTGTCTTGATTCATCAGTCACTGAGAACCCCCTCTGATATTGGTGTTCTGGGCGATCATTAATGCTGGACAGGACATAAGCTGTTCCCTGTGTGTGTTGGACCGACTTGCATCAACACTCAGACCTAGCTGATAACTATGTGGACCAGCCCCTGGGTGTCAGGGTGCTGCTTTCCTCTTTCTCAATTTCATTCAACGCTAGTGGTCCGGAGGATCCCTTCCTCCTTTTAAAGATCCCCATATATTAAATTGCAGCAACAAGCTCATTCTTGCTCAAACTGGGCGGGCATTTGTAGATTCTTTTCTACTCCTAGAAGTTTTCCTTTCCCATTTATTTGGTCTTGAGCTGGCCTCAGGAAGAAGTAACGAAGACGAGAGATCCGCAGTGAGGTCCTGGGAGAGGCGGCACATGTGGATCACTGAGGCCTGCACTCGGAAGGTGAGGATTTGAAGATTTCCAAAGACCACACCTAAGCGCTACTGGAGGGTGTCCAGCCCCCATTATCCAGATGGGGAAACTGAGGCCCAGGAGGGAAGGGCTCTGTGTTGGGTCCCAAGGTGTGCCATTCCAATTATCAACTGCCCTCCCTTACCTGACTGGCAGAGTCCCTGCTGGGGACTGACATTAGGAAGGGAAAGGGAGAGGGCATGATTCATGTCCCTCACTGCTCAGGGTCTTGCTGTGTAGCATCTTTTCTGAGGTGTGGGTCAGACAGGTGTTGGCCATCACTAGAAAGGACCCAAGTAGTGACCCCTCCTGCAAGGACAAGACTTGAACAGGGATCCTGAAGACTTCTGGGGTTCTTATCTAGAATCTAAATGGGCTAACCTATTCCCAGGCTGAGTTGAGTGGCAGCAGCTCTAGTGGATCTGGCTTCCTGCCTGTGAGCACTTTTGTGAGCGCCTCACAGAGCTGCATGGTACACGGAGGATGTCTTTTTACCTCCACGTTTGCATCTGTAGCAACATACATGAAATGCACATATATGTTCAGTCACACATCAGTATCCATGGCTACTATTCAGGTAACCATATAGTGTTTCAAATGTGCATATATGTTTACATATGGGCATATATGCAATATCTGGATGGATGTATATGGCATAATGGCATATCTATATTAATAAATCAATCACTTTAGAGTATTAACTATATATGAATTATACATGAGATATATTAATAAAAACAATATTTATCAAGCACTTGCTATATGCCAGGTAACATTCTAAGCACATATGTTCTAAATTACTATGTGTATTAATTTAAGGATACATAACCTGGTGTCTTATTGCGGTCCATGGATGAAACGTATCTTCACTCACCTCTAATTAAATTCAGCACTTCTTTCAATTGTGAATGTAAGGCACAAGCCACAATAGTGTCAGGGGTACCTGGAACTTTGTCACCATTAGAAATCATAGCTATTTTCATATCTTGTTATAATGATTATAGATAGATATCTCAAAATATTAACACTAATCATTTGTTTTGACTTACCACTAGACCTTGTTATTTAACATGTTAGCAAGGAAGCATGTATAGTACAATATCAAATCTGTGTTCTTTAAAAATATTTATGTGTATTTTTGAGATGAAGTCTTGCTCTGTTGCCCAGGCTGGCCTTGATCCCCTGGGCTCAAGTGATCCTCTCACTTCAGCCTCCCAAGTAGCTGGGACTACAGGTGCACACCACCGTGCCCAGCTTAAAATATTTTGATGACTGTGTTTTTGATGCAATTTGTTTCCTTCATAATCCAATGCATTTAATTTATTTTAAACGTATGAAGACACTCTTCTGAGGAGGAGTCCATGGCTTCACCAGATGCCAAAGAGGCCCATGCCATAGCAAGGAAAAGTTCATGGATCAATCCTCCAATGACCCCACGAAGCAGCAGTATTACCGGCTTGCTACAGAGGGGAGCCTGAGGCACAGGGAGGATGTACAACTTGTTTAAGGTCACACGGACATTGAGTGGTTGTGCACTGTGATACCTGCCAGCTGTTTTTATAGCCTATGAGCTGATGTGGGCTTGTCTCTTGTGTCACATAAGAAAGCAAGTCTGGTTAATTGTTTTCTTTCTCAAGGTTAAGTGAGAACAATACAAACAACACACATATATCACATGGATTATTTATGGTCATCATTTGCCAATCCTTATACCTGTGCCATGCTGGATTAATTATTAGAGCTTTGTGAGCTGGTTTATTAAGGAGGGGAAGTAGAATGAACAAATCATGGCAAGTCAATTCACCTCATCTTCTCATTTAAGGATGGTGATGCTGGTGTTGCTGTCAGCTTTCTAAAGCATCTTTAAATGGGACAGGCGAAGGCCCACACAGACCAAGGGGAAGGAAAACTCAGAAAAAAGGATGAAACCTCCTGGCCACTGAGACAAATTTCCTGGTGCTGACCATCCTCCACTCCACTCACATGGCCTATTTCTACCTCATCTGTGGTAGTTGTCTCTGGAGTGTACTCAGGGGATGCTCTCCCAGTGTGGAAACCGTCTTTGCTGGGAACATGCAGAGAGCTCAGAAATGATGTGTCCTGCCCGTCTGGCTCCCTCAGGACTCATCAAATGCCAGTGGGAGAGACTGAGTGGTCCTGGAGGCCTTTCCAGAAAGTTCCTCTGGCCCTTGACATAGGAGTTTGGTGGTAGATGTCCAGATGCACAGAGTGCTCTAGGAGAGGAAGGCAGCTCACAAATGCAAGTGTGCTGGAGGTGGTGCTTGGCTGTGCTGCCTTGGATGAGACTCTTTCCCTCTCTGAGCCCTAATTTCTTTTCTTTTCTTTTTTTTTTTTTTTTTGAGACAGAGTCTGGCTCCATCGCCCAGGCTGGAGTGCAGTGGCAGGATCTCGGCTCCGTGCAATTTCCATCTCCTGGTTCAAGCAATTCTCCTGCTTCAGCCTCCTGACAAGCTGGGGCTACAGGCATGTGTCACCATGCCCAGCTAGTTTTTGCATTTTTAGTAGAGACACAGTTTCACCATGTTGCCCAGGATGGCCTTGAACTCCTGAGCTCAGGCAGTCTACCTGCCTTGGCCTCCCAAAGTGCTAGGATTACAGGATAGGAGCCACTGTGCCCCATGCCTCATTTCTTCATCACTGAAATGGGAGGAAAACTAACCTGGTGCAGGGAGAGGTGACAAGGATTTTGCATAGGAACCCACAGATGCAGGCATCCTAGAGGCTTGTCCCTATGAGCTGTGGCCCCCAGGAGACCCAAGCTAGACTGGAGGCCACACCAGCCATGGCCTCTACAGTGCCTTGTACTGCCCAGGGTCCTCAGGCTGGTCTTGTCTGCAGCCATCATGAGTCAGCATCACTGTCAGAAGGGCTTTCAGAGGTTGCTAGCTGCTCTGTCATCTATGGGAAACTGAGGCTCAGAGAGGGCCAGGGGCTCTGATCCAATGGCAGAGCCAGGACTAAGAACCAGGGTCTAATATTCCTGGGCAGGACACAACTGTGTCCTTGATAGTCTGAGGCAATCTGAGATGAACTGGAGCCTGGGTCAGGACCTGGGGACAGGAGGCTGAGGAAGGGCACAGAGGTGGAAAGAAGAGAGATGGGAGCCAGGGACAGCGAAGGAGAGAAGGTGAGCACCTACTCCTGCCTGCCCAGCATCCCTGCTTCCTGAAGTCATGACTTGGGTGGCACTAACTCCACTGTTGGTGCCAGGCATGATCATGTGACCCAGGTCTGGCCAAGCAGAATAAGAGTGATACGCGCAGGGATGGACACAGGACCAATCCTGGCTGCAGAGAATCATTCGTTTACGGGAACCACGGAGACAGGGGGCCCTAGGCTGCCAGAGCCTTCTTGTGAGGAAAGACCATGGCTGAGAATAGAGTCAACGCGGAAGACGGAGGGGCTGAGCGGTGGAGCTGACATCATTCGAGCCTCTGGATCTAACCTCACTTGCATTTACCCTTAGACTTCCCAGTTATGTGAGTCCATTTATTCCTTAGGGCTAGAATTTCTATCCCTTGTACTTGGGTCCTGGCATGGAGAAGGAAGGAAGGTAAGAAGGAAGGATGAATATTTAAGAATGAGTGTCTGAGGCCGGGTGCAGTGGCTCCTGCCTGTAATCCCAGCACTTTGGGAGATCGAGGCAGGTGGATCACATTGAGGTCAGAAGTTTGAGACCACCTTGGCCAACATGGCAAAACCCCTTCTCTACTAAAAATACAAAAATTAGTGGGTGTGCTGGCAGGTGCCTGTAATCCCAGCTACTCAGGAGGCTGAGGTAGGAGAATCATTTGAACCTGGGAGGCGGAGGTTGCAGAGATCTGAGATCACACCACTGCACTCCAGCCTGAGCGACAGAGACTCTGCCTCAAAAAAAAAAAAAAAAAAAAGAACAGGTGTCTGAGGCAACTCAAATCAGCTTCCTGCTCTCTTATAAAATGGGAGTACACAGAGGGACTTGGGCCTTCATCCCACCCAGAGGAGGTCTGTACTTGGGCTCACAGCTTTGCCCTGCCTCCTCTCTGGCTTGCAATCAGCCTAGAAGCTACAGTAGAAAAATAAATGATGTGGATACAAAAATAAAACGCCTTTTCCTCACCTGTATAGAGGAGAGGGGCAGCATGCACTGGGGAATGCTTTCCTCAGCCCATTCGCCTCTTTGGGGACAAACATTTATTAGGTTCCTGCTCCTGCCAGGCTCTGTTAAGAAGATGACATACATGGTCTCATTTCCTCCATGCCACAGCCCAGCTAGGAGGGAGTATTATCATCTCCGTTTTACAGACAGGACAACTGAGGCTTTGACGATTGAGAAGATAACTGGTGCCTTGAGAGGCCGAGCCACTGGACCAAAGCGTCAGAGCTGGAGCAAGTTTGTCCGACTCCAAAGCCCTGCCCACCGCACCACACGGCACATAGTAGATGCTAAATAAAGGTCTGCTGGCAAATGTTGTCTGAGGCAATCTGAGCTGACTGGGCAGCAAGCTGCCTCTAAATATTTCCCATCCTGCCTGAAATGCCACCGTGTCCTTTGGGTCTAGCAACCATGTCCTCTGGGTCTTGAAGGGGAAAGTGCTATTTCCTGGGAATGAGATCAAAGTCAGTTTGTTGGGTTTATTCAGGGATTGGCTGAGAGTGGGACTCAGAACTGAGGCAGCGCCAGGGGGATGAAGGTGTGCCATTCCCACTGGCCCAGTCTCATCCAGGAGAAAACCTTCTGAGGACAGAGGTGTGTCCTGGCGGTAGGGCAGGTGGCCGCCTGGTTGGCCCTGGGTGTTGGCCGATGACAACAGGACTGAGAGCATGACACAGTGATGGGGACAGGTGACAGAGCAGCTGTGGACCTTTCTGACTGCAGCCTCTGAAAGAAGCTGTGAGGGCCCTGGTCTCCCAAACTCAGGCAGAGGCCTAATCTTCTTCTCTGCAGCTCCCCTACTACCACCACAGAGGCAGCATCAGTGCTGAATGGAGAAGGGGAGGGAGGCTAGGGGTTTCGGCTTGGAGGCAGGGAGGATCTAGACCTGGAGATAGATGTCCTGGTTCACAGTCCCTGGCCTTGAACTGGGGGAGTTGAGGTTACAGGGAGTCTTGAGGGAAGCCACCCAGGTAGAGGTCCAGCTTCCTGGGGCTTGAAGGAGCCTTGGAGGACATGAGCCTATAACACAGACAGGGACTTGGCTCTAGACCCTTCTTCAGGGCTGGTATCTGTTTTAACTGAAAGGTTCTTTCCAGTTGTTTTTAGAGGTTATTTGAGGCTGTCATTGTGGCCAAAAGGGGTGAGTATAGCTGGGGTGGGGGGATGGGATGGGGCTTTAGCCACGGGGAGCACTAGCTTTTTCCAAGGGCATCTACAGTCCTGTGAGATGCTCTGGGACAAACAGAGCCCATTTTCACATAAGTACATTTGGAGAAAGCCGCCCACTCTAGCCCCTTCGTGGGTGGTCACAAGGCACGTAGCCATATTACAGGCTCTGATCAGTCCTTCAGGGAAGAATGCCTATTCACTTTGACTTAACCTGCTGTCTCCTTTTCTCATTGCTCATAGGTACTTTTAGAGACAAGCCATAGCCATTCCCTGTGACACACACTCCAGGACATGCTGGAGGTGGAGAAGCATGTCCTGTTAGGTCTCCTAAAGACCCTGAGCTCCAGACACTGGAGCCTAGAAGTGGTGAAGTCTGAAAACTCTGAGCTCTAGGGTCATTGCAGTCCAGAAGTGGTGAAGTGTGGAGGGGACATGATTAATCCACCCATTAAAGGGTGGATGCAGCCCTTTCAGACTTGAAAAGAAAGCTCAAGGACGTCTCAAGACTAGGAAAGCTTGGAACAGGAGCTTGAAATGGGAGATGGCCTTCTAGCCAACCCCAGGGATGGAACCTGGGCCCTCCAGGCAGCTTCCGGTGTGCAAATACCTTCCCACCTTCCTGCAACCCCACCATTGGTCATGTGTGCCTTTCAGGAGCCAAGTTTGGTCTGTTCTCAGCCCATTCAAGGTATGGTGACCCTCTAGCTGGCAGGGAGCCCCTGCAGGAGGCGGGAGAGAAGAGAAGCGAGGCCTACATCAGAGGGATGGGCCCTCCATGTCACATATGGAGGGGAGTAGGGAAGCAGATGACCCTTCTGGACTTCTGGGGGAAGGAGGGCTGGCTCAGGAGACCCTGGGTGTCAAGGAAGATGGTGGCACAGTGTCCTGCATCTGGGTCCAGGTTGTCCAGGAGTGCCAAGTCCGAGCTCTTCATGCGTGGTCCAGCCTCTGGCATGGCTGCTCATTAGATGCCCGAGGGCCGTATCATCAGGCGGGTGGCACGCAGTGAGTAGCTGGGGCCCTTGAAGTAGTGCCAGCGGATGCCGTCTATCTTGTGCTTGTTATTGGGAGCATGGTAGTAGATGCCATTGAGATTTGACAGCCCACAGGCATCAAACCACCACCCTGGGGGAAGAGGGAGGAAAGAGGCTTGCTGGAGGTGGGAGCCCAGCCAGTGGCAAGAGGGCAGCCTCTGTGTCCCAAAGAGAACAAAGACTAATCGGAGCTGTTGCCTCCTCTGGGAAACCAGCTGGCTGGGGATGGGGCTGGCTGGGAGTAGGGGTGGGGTAGACAACAGACTCTCTGCTCAGCCGGAGCATCTAGAGGTCAGCAAGGGGCTCCGGCCATCCCTTGAGCCCCTCTGCTCTTCCTGTCCTTCTCCTTTAGCCCTTGGTGTCCCTGTCTTCCTCCCTCACTGGCCCTCTGTCTTTCCAGCTCCCTAGCCTCCCCAAATCGCTCTCCTCACTGCTCTCTAGTGGTCTCTGTCACTCTCTCTGAGTCTCTCACTCTCCGGGTTCATCTCTTTCTCTCTGACAGTCTCTGTGCTTGGGTCTGTCCCACTATGTTCATCTTTCTCTGTATGTCCCACTGTGTTCATCTTTCTCTGATGGTCTTTGTCCCTCTCTGCCTTTCATGTCTCTGGCCTTCACTTCCCTGGGCCCCCATCTTTCGCATGCTGTGTTTGTCTCTGAACCTTTCTTTGGGCTGAGTCTTTCTCCCCCTCTCCCTCTGTACTTCTCTGCCCTGGTATAGCTCTCCATCTGCCACTCAATGACTGACAGTCTTGGTATGTCTCTCTCTCTCTCTGTCTGTCCTCTGTGTCTCAGAAGGTCTCTCCCCTTGTCTCTGTCCTTTCTCCTTTGTCTCTGTCTCCCACTCGCCCCACTTCCCACTCTCTGACCTCTGTACCTACCAAGGAACACTGCCTGAGCCAGAGTTGGTGGAGAGCTACCCCTCTGCCTCCCTCTAGTCTCCTGATCCTGGTTCAGCTCACCTGGGGTTGGGACTGGTAGGGCAGGGTGCCTCCCCACGGGGCCCCACACTCAGTGTTCCTTTAGCCTTGTCTCTGAGGAAAACTGGTGGTGCCAGCTTTTGAAGGAGATGATACCTGGAGGGGACCTCAAGGACCTAGTGGGGGAAGGCACCAAAGGAGCTCAGCCAGGTGAGCCCATGGGTGAGCAAGGCTGGACCTGCACCCTGTTCCTGACAGCACCTGGGTGCACAAGAACCTGGGGAGGGAATGGGACTGTCAATCTGGGTGAGCCTGTGGGTGGGCACGTACCTCCAGACATCACCTGGGCACACTTGCAGAGGCAGTTATCGTTGTCTGAGTCAAAGGTGCTAAAGCTGGTGTTTTGCAGAACCATGCTGCTCTGGCGCCCTGCTGAGCCGTGGTACCCGCCCAGAGAAAGCCTGGAGGCCAATCAGAGGTGGTGGTGGCAGAAAGGCCCAGAGTCAGGCTGAGACTGTGTTGAGGAAGAACTTCCCCAGTGGCTTTGTCCCAGGCTGAGCTTCCCCTCCAAGTGTTCTTGGAGGGAGGGCCCCAGCCTGGGTGGGGTGCTTGGGCCATTTCCCCTCCTGATTGCCTTTCCTGCCTGCTGCCTCCCAGGGAGAAAGCACCTACTGTATGCCAGGACTCCCCCATCTAAGTGAACCTGAGTCTTGGAGAGAAGTGAGAATGGTCACAATAATGATAATAACGGCGAATATATATTTTTTTCTTTAGAGACATCATCTTGCTCTGTTGCCCAGGCTGGAGTGCAGAGGCATGATCACGACTCATTACAATCTCAACCTCTTGGGCCCAAGCAGTCCTCCCACCTCAGCCTCCCGAGTAAATGGGTCTATAGGCATGTGCCACTGTGCACAGCTAATGTTTGAATTTTTTGTAAAGATGGGGTCTCGCTATGTTGCCCAGGCTGGTCTCGAATGCCTGAGCTCAAGCAATCTGCCGCCTTGGCCTCCCAAAGCCCTGGGATTACAGATGTGAGCCACCATGCCTGGCAACACATTTTTTCTTTGCTGCTTCTTTTTTTTTTTTTTATCTACTGTGTGTCAGGCATTGTTCAAAGTTCTTTGCATGGTTAACTCCTCATTTAATTCTCACGACACCCTATTCCCATTTTACACATACGAAAACAGATCCTAAGAGCCAAAGAAACCTGCTCAAGGTCTCAGAATGAATGAGGGTCAGAATCACATGCAGCCTACTGTGGCCTGACTTGGGAGTCTACAGGCACCTCGCTCCCCAGTTGATGATGATCCGGCAGCCCTAGCCCCATCACACCTCTCACATTCACCCACCTCTTCTCCCAGAGAGCAGTCCAGCCAACGGTGTGAAGGGCTGCCTTGGGACAGTGATTGTAATATTAGTTGCTGAGTGTTTACTACCTGCCAGGCACTGCGTTAATGCTTCATGTGTGGTATCTCATTCAGGCCTCATCACACTCTTTGAGGCAGGTATGCCTAAGGTATCTACAGACGGAAAGGTGAAGGGACTTGCTCAGGGTCGCGCAGGGAAGTAGGGATGGAGTCAGGACTTAAGCCTTTGTGTTGGTGGCCAGTGGCTTAAATGGGACTCTGCAGGGTGTTGTAGCTACTCACCAATCAGCTGTGAGGAGTAGGGGGACATCCAGGGAATTGTTCATTCAGCTCTGGACCTTGCATTATCAGGTTGGTATGGATCCCATATGGAAGGATGTCAGAACTACCCAGTTGGAGGAAACAGTGGGGGAGCATGACTGAGAAGTCCCCAGAAGTGGAATCAGGCATAAAGTTCAAAAGGACAGGGTCATCCAGAGATTCCTTGGGAGGAAGCGACCTTCCCATCAGTGGAGGTATTCTAGCATAGCTGGATATTGACTGTGACTATGGAGGGAATCTATGAAAAACCAGATGACATGTGAGGTCCTTTGTAGCCCTGTGAGTGTGAGTATATAAATCTAATTCTGTCCTGGTTCAGAGATAGCCAGGATTCAGGCTTATCTAAAAGATCCTTGAATTTCTCTGAAAGGCAATATCATGTTGTGGAGACATCATGAGTTTCGGCAGCAGGAACATCTGAGTTCAAATTCAGGCTAACTTGATCTGAGTTCAAGTACAGGTTAACTTGTGACTTTGGGCAGGATACTTAAGTGTGATGTCTCAGTTTCCATATTACCAAAGTAAGTACAGTAATGCCTACCTCAAAGTGTTGTGGGGAGGATTAAATGGAATAATGGTGCCTGGAACATAGTAGGTGCTCAATAAATGCTAATTCCTTTTCGTAATTGGTTCAAGAACCAGGCTGAGGAGGGGGTGAGAAACCTTGATGATCTTACATCATCATATTTAAGCTCATTCTGCTATTGAAGAAGCAGAGGCTCAGAGAAGCAAGCCGACTTGTCTAAGTTCCCAAAGGAAGCTGGAGCGAGGCCACAGTGAGTGCAGGAATTTCAACTCCCGGACACTTCCACCCAACCCCAGGGCATAGGACAGACTGGGCAAGTCACCTCCCTTTGCTTCTGGGTCTCTGTAAAAAGGCTGACTTGAGGTGACTGACCTTGGAGGACCCCTTCTTGCTCCTCGGGTGGCAGTGCCAGTGACATTCTTTCCACCCCACCCGGTGGCTAGGACATGCTGAGTGCTAACCAGCCGCCTCCAGATCCCATGACGTGCAATCAAATGGGGGACAGATGGTAGGAAGAGGAGACGCCCAGAGACTGACCCTTGGTGCAGACTCTGCAGACACTGGGACCCCAGCCCACCCACTAGCCTGAATACCCTGCCAGCCTGCCCACTGGCCTGGGCCCTGAGCCCACCTGTATAACTGGCCCTCACTGCCCAGCTGGAAATGCTCGTACTGGGCATAGGTCTTGTGGCCTTCCCAGTCTTGCAGCTCCACACGCAGAGAGTAGGGTGCCCTGTTGGTGAGCTGGTATACCACCTCATTGCCAAGCCAGTGCTCCCCAGCCGGGTCTCCGAAGCCCTACAGGGAAGGGAACATGGGGTGAGATTCATGCTGAGGAGGAGGCCATGTCCCTGGCTGAGGAGCTGGGCTGGGCCAGGCTCCAGGGCTACTTATACAAAACCACTGTGCTTAATGATCGGGTTCATAAGTACAGCGTAGGCATGCCCGAGAGTGGGAGCCCTCCACCTTCTAGAGGAAAAAGACTAAGACTTTTTTAAGTGTAAAAGCCTGTTAAAAGTTATTGAAATCACAGACTTCTGAAGTTCAAGAACAGGAAAAACTAATCTTTGGTGACTACTTTTGGGGGACTATTGACTGGGAGGAGGAACCCAGTGGACCTCTGGGTGCTGGGAGTGTTGTACGTGTAGCTCTGCATGGTGGTCACGTGATTGGATACATATGTAAGGATTCACTGAGCCTTACACTTTGGGATTTGTGCACTTAGCCACATGTATGTTAAATCTCAACAAAAATTAAATAAAAGATTTCAATCAGCTACATAAACAGTAGAGTAAACTTCGTTCAGTGACGGTGCAGCCACTGCAAGATTTCAGCAACTTAGAAATGTAAAACTGAGTGTGGGGAATGTCATGTCCCAATGCCCTTGGACAGAGCAATAATTCAGCACCAAGGACAGGGGCACACACAAGGCCCGCTCCCCATTTTAGTTACCCTGCAGTGTGGATTAGCCTGATGGTTAATATTCAGTGGTCTTTTGTGCATTTCTGCATCTGCACACCCTATTCCTCCTTTCCATTTTAATAATTGTTTAAAACCCAATTAGTTAAAAACACTCATAACTTAATTTGGTGTTTAAGTATTCTTTAAACGAACAGCAAGCAGACACAAATAATAAAACTGCTATATTACCTTGTGGGTATCTTTTTCTATTTCTTTGGCTTTGAAAACTTTAAAAGCTTTCAAGTATTTTAAGTCAGCTTGACAAAAAATCCTTTATTCAAAACCTAATTAAAAATTGGGAAACAATCAGGCTTCTCATCTGATAAAATACATGTGCTCTTTGGGCCTGCAATTCCTTGTTAATAAGTCTCTCCTGCAGAGTGGCCATGGATGTAGGAAAAGACAAGAAAATTCACTGAAGCAATGCAGTCAGTGGTGACTGGGAGGGATTGTTTTTCTGTCCCCTCCTTTGTATTCTTTAAAACATCAGCAATGTATATGTATTATCTTTTGAAAAAATTAAAACAAAAATAAAGCTAAACTTTTTTTCTTAGAACTTATGTAAGAACTTTCAAAAAGAACATTAAAATTCAGGTAATGGGGTCTCATAAGTAGATGTGTACCATTGGCTTTAGACAAGTTGATTTTTTTCTGGGGGAGGAATGACGGCAAAGCAGACCCCTTCCAACAGCCCAGCCTCTGCCCCAGGTTTCAGGGCTGAATGGCCCCTCTCCAGGGCAGCAAGATTACCTGTTTGTAATCCTTCCAGTTCCGCTGGAAATTCACGGTGCCATTCTCACGGCGCTGGATGATGGTCCACCTGCCTCCACTGCTCTGCAGGTCACAGAACACCTGGAGGGGGTGGGCAAGGCACAGCTGGGAGCCCTTGGAAGCAGCCAGCAGCCAGGTCTGTGCTGGCCTAAATGTGGCTAGGCTGACAGACCCCCACAGAGCAACAGGTGAGCCTGGGGGTCCTGGGCATCAGAATGATCCAGGCTCAAACTCCCCATCCACTGTCATCATTTTTCTAAAGTGATGGGTAAGTAATAATCTCTCAGAGCCTTCCTCTCCTCATTTGTAAAATGGAGGTTCATACCTTAACCTCTTTGTGCCTCAGTCTCTCATCTGCAAACTGGGGTTGTGAAAATTAAGTGAGATGAGTCATGTAAAGTGTTAAGAACAGTGCCTGACACATGCTAGGTAAATAGAAGCTTGGCCTCTTTTTGTTGAAAGGAGAGTTTAGCAGGCCTGTGAGAAGTGTAAAAGACAACCTGGAGACAAGCAGAGGCATTGCTCTTGGCATATGAAAAGGGAGTGAAAGGAAATTGAGTCATGGTGGCTCACGCCTGTAATCTTAGCACTTTGGGGGGCCAAGGAGGGAGGATTACTTGAGCCCAGGAGTTTGAGACCAGCCTAGGAAACATAGGGAGACTTTGCCCCTACAGAATGTTTTAAAATATTAGCCAGGGCATGGTGGCATGTGCCTGTGGTCTCAGTAACTTAGGAGGGTGAGGCAGGAGGATCACTCGAGCCCAGGAAGTCGAGGCTGCAGTGAGCTATAATCATGCCATTGCACTCCAGCCTGGGTGTCAGAGAGAGACCCTGTCTCAAAAAAAAAAAAAATGCTTATGCAATGGGAATCTATGTTAGTTGTTCCCCTTCTGGGCCTGGCTCTCAGACCCTCCCTCCTGACATCCATGCTCTTTTCAGTCACCCTCCTCATCTGATGACTTGACCTTAAAGTTTAGGGGAACCTTGGGAGCCACTCATTGAAGATGGTGGCTTCTCCATTAGCCCTGGTTTCTAACTTCTCACATGGAGCAGAACCCCAAATCCTGCCTTCAACTGGACTATATGTAAACTAGAAAGAAGTGTCTTTATGCTAAGCCCCTGGAATTTGGGGGCTTATTTGTAATATCAGCTAGCATCATTTTAACAAACACAGAACTATTTCCTGCTGTTCCAGTGAAAGCATCTCTGAAGTGATGCTGGTGAAGGATGCACTTCCAGCTTTGCAAACTTCTGCTTATCCCCACAATCTGACCCCTGACTGCTGGGGGTTTCAGAAGTCAAGGCCACCCCTATGCCTCTGGTATTTCAGATACTGGACAAAGCCTGTTGCCGATGGGGTGGGGAGTGTCTGTCTGGGAAGCCCTTGGCCCAGCACCCTCTAACAGCCACAGTTCCCAGGGAGCCCCCTAACCTTCCTGGGCTTCGTTGCATTGGACACTTGGATGGTGTAGACACCACTGGCATTGGCCCCAGAGCGCTGGATCTCTGCACAGTCCTGGAACACCTGCTCACCTGTCATTATGAAGGTTGCAAAGGGACAAAACAAAAGTCAGCTGGAGTCAAGGAAAGAGAGAAGGGGCCAAGTGGGCATACCTGTCTGCTTTATGTTCTGGGCTGGGAGGCGCTGGGGACAGGGAGATGACTCGGGCCTGGGAAGATCTTGTAGAGGAGGTGACAGTAAGCTGGGACCTGGGCAATGAGCAGGAGTTGCCCATGAGGAAGGGGAAGATATTCCAGGCAAAGGAAACAGCATATGCAAAGGCCCCAAGGTAGGAAGGGCCCTACTATGTGCAGGGGACAGGGCATGGGAAGGGGAACTGAGGCTGAGGCCAGGGAGAGGAAATGACTCACACCATGGGAGAGTAGTTGAGGCCAGGGAGGCTGCTTGCTGTTTGATGAAACTGAGAGGGTAGAACATGGCTGGCACGGAGGTGGGGAAGGGAGAGGAGAGAGGAGGCTGAGATTTCAGCAGGGCCAGGTCAGCCTTGAATGCCAGGCTGAGGAGCCCAGATTCTCTAGGCTGAGAAACAGCACTCTGGCCAGAGTGTGGAGCGGGGACTGGAGGGATTAGACTCAAAGCTAGGGGGCTGGAGAGAAGGCTGCTGGGGTTTTCTAGGAGAGAGTTTCTGGGGCCTGAACTTCAATGAGGCACTTCCCATTTCACAGACCAGGAAACTGAGGCCCAACAGTGAGAAAACTGGCCCAAGGGTACACAGCCAGGCAGGACAGAACCTTCCTTCCTTGGTGCTCTGTTGTGCAGGGGCTGTGGGCTCCCCTCCATAGCCCACCCTTTTGGCTGGATCTCCCTGCTGCTCTGGGCATTGGCCCCCTTATTCTATCCTCCCTGGAAGCTGACTGCTGGCTTTAAAGGGCCTCTGTTTCTTCCCTTTGGACTACGTGAGATCAGGAAAGTATTAATTTAATGACCAAAATCTACCAAGGGTTTCTAGGCCTGGGCTGGAAAAAGTGACTGTTGACAAATAAAGTGCAGAGATTTAAAATCTCTGTCTCAATTAGTGGAATCCAACTAGAGGTTTGAACTAGGATTCTACCAGAATCCAATCTCTCTGGGTAGGCAGGTACCCAGGATGGGGCCAAAAATTCCAGATGGATAGGTTGTCAACACCAATGAGGAACCGGGAGGCTACCACGGGGTGAGACTTCCTGGTTTGGCTTTACACCTGAACTTCAGGGATCCCCAGTCCTGGATCTCGGGCACTTGTCTGGGGAAGGCTATTGCTGTCATGCCACAAATGAGGTGACTAAGACTCCCAGATCCATCCCAGTTTGCCCCCAAGCATTTCCTGGGCAGGGGTCTCCACTGCCCCACCTGTCAGCACCCCTCTAGCTTCCCATGGGGAACTGGAGTCCAGCCAAGCATGAGGAGGCTACTGGCCTCAAGGTGAGCAGGGATGGGCCGAACTTCACCCAGTAAGGCAAGGACAGAGCCAAGGTTGGCCTGAGATTTCCAGCCACCCCTTCCAAGGCTCTGCTCACTGTTATTTTCCTTAGTCTTCAACAATATCAATAACAATAACAACAATAATATCAACACTGAAAGTGAAATACTCACCAGGTATTGTAGTGTTTCCAAGGTGCCGTGTAATGGCAGGGGTAGTTTGGGGCCAGGAAAAATATTTTTGGGAGTCATAAGAATAGGATAAATGGGTATTGATATGCAATGGTTTGACCTGGTCCTCCTCTGAATCTCTGGGCTGGTAATTTGTACCAGTTTCCCCACTTTTGGCCATAGGCACTGTGCTGAACCCCTTTGTATGCATGAACTCATCTGATTCTCTGTGTAAAATCTCTGTAAGATTATTATTCCTATTTTACAGATGAGAAAAACTGAGGCTCTGAAAAGTTAAATAAATGACTTGTATGAAGTTCCAGTGCCAATAAGTGAAGGAGGCAGGCGTTGAACTCTGGCCCATCTGACTGCAAAGCCAGTGCCCTTCCTCCTACACATCTCCCCTTGGATTTCCACCACTGAGCATGCCTAAGGCTGGGGAAGTAGCCTGCATTAACAATTGCTGTTTTTACATCGTGCAAAGGTTAGGTCTTTTCTGCCTGTGCCCTTCTCCTTGTAACCTTCTGAACCAAACTCCCCAGTGCCTGGAAACAGCAGAAGACTTGACTCTCTTTTCCTTTCACCAGCCTCCACCTCACTAGGACAAAGCTATGCAGAGAGCTAGTGCTCCCTTTCTGCTAGACTTCAAGGATATCTGGTCCCTGTGCCCCATCTCCATCCAACCCTCTTTTCTACTCCTGGTGACTGAGTCCTTCAGTTTCCATTCAGAAGGAGTCCTTCCATTCAGAAGGGGGCAAAAGCAGCCTCCTAGTGTCCTTCTCTGGTCATAGTGGAGCACAGGGGATAGGGTGTTTGGGCAAAAGGCGCCCAAAGTGAGGTGCCCTACACAACCTCCTACTCAGACGATTGAGCAGACATTCAGCCTCCGATGGAGACTGGGTCAGTGGTGGGTTAGTGGGAGAGGTGTTGGGTCCAGGCCCTGCGCCTTGGGCTGAGCTACAAGAAACCCACACATGGGATGAATTCAGGCAGCCTCACTGCCAGATCCATGCAAAAGAAAGTAATGGGTTCGGGTTAACCCACATCTTGCGATTTGGAAGGTGTCTACTTTTCCTGCCTGTAGCTTCCTTAGGCCTCCAATCCCTACTTGGCTGGGTCTGCCAGACTTAGATGGAACCAGGGTGGGGTCCTCCGTCCTCAAATCTCTGTCAGCCCTGATGGTGCCTGGAGTGCCATCACTATTGCATCTCAAAGGCTTCCCAGCCTTCCTTCACGGATCCAGGAGCAGCAGTAGCCCCTTCTGTCTTTCTCTCTCATCAAGCCGTCTCCACTCATGGCTCCAATAGGAGCTTCTTGAAAGTAGTCCCACTCTGTTCAAAAGCCTCCTATGCCCCCTGCTAGCCTCAGGCTAAGAGCCCTTCTCCTTCGCACAGCCTTTGGACCTGTCTGTTTTCATGGTCTGGAAACTTCAGGAACACTGATAGCTGAGCATCTGGCACACATTTGGCACTCAAAAACCATGTGTTTCTTTCTCCTTCCCTCTGGGACCCATAGACCAAGGACTAGATATTTTTGCAAGAGACAGAGGCCGTGACTGTGCATTCACTGCTATATCCCCAGCACCCAGCACTCGGCCTGGCACAGAGTAAGTGCTTAGTACATGTTTGTTGACTGAGTGATTGCAGCTGGGACCAAGCATGCCTTGGCCACCTCAAGTAGGCTGCATTAGAAGGAGTCAGTGAGGGCCTGGGAGCAGGCCCAGGCATTGTTTTCCCTTCCCAGAAACCAGGGCCAGGGAGGCCTCCTCACTTCTGTCTGGCCCTCTTGGGCTTAGGGCAGGGGCATTAAGTTGAGAGAGGTCCTTGGGGTGCATTGAGTCCAACCTCCCAGTTCCTTCCCATTCTATAGATAGGGAAACCAAGGCCAGGGAGGGGTAAGACAAGCCCAAGAAAGTGGAGCTGAAGAGTGAATCCTGGAGACCAAACTTGTCAGTCTGGGCTGCTGTTGCCCTTATCCTCACCTCCAAAACCCATGGGTAAACTGAGGCCAAGAGAAGGGCAGGGGCATGCCTAAGGTCACCCATGGAATCAGGGAACAGGGTCTGGATTGGAATTGTTGTTGCCGCTATTGTTATTGCTGTATTGTTATTTCTATTTCACAGATGGTTGGGGAGGATGGGGCCTGCAATGGTTTCCAGGCCCCTAGAGACCCAGAAGTGTGAGCAGGGTCTCCCTCCCCTGTCCCGCCCATCTCCAGCCGCACTGGGGCGCACCGCTCGCTCACCCGGGGCCAAGGCCTTAGCTCTTTCTTGCATCCGGTCCCACCACTCCGCCAGCTGCTGGCGCAGTTGGTGCTGCTGGTCCTGCAGGAGGCTGGAGTTGTGCCCGAGACGTTGCAGGCCGCGCTCGATGTTGGTGAGGGCGGCGCTCTGGCGGCTCAGCGCATTCAGCAGCTGCTTCTTCTTGCTGAGGAGGCTGGCCAACTCCTCCTGCTCCTTCATCTCCAGGGCCTGCAAGCGTGCCTCTAGCGTGCTGCCGGGTAGAGGGCGCACAGAGGTGAGCCTGCCGTCCTCGCAAAGCGAGCACCCCACCGCAGTGCCTCCCTCAGCCCCGGAATCCCTGCAGCCCGACGATGAGACTCAAGTGTGGTGGAGCGTCCTGTGCCCACTGTAGGCACAGATTGAAGAGGGGAGAAAAGAGATACCCAGCCCTGGCATAATAAAGATTGAGTTCCAGTAGAAGAAAGAGGTGGTGTGGGAGGGACACCAGCAACTCGGTAGCTATTATCAAATCCCAAATGTGCTTGCTTTTTGACCCAGCAGTCTACTCTCAGGAGATATCTTCTAGGGGGCATGGGCAAGAATGGCCCCAGGGGCTTGCTTGTAATAGAAAAAACAAACAAACCAAAAAACGATATAGCCTAGATGCCCAACAGCCAGGACTGGCTGAATCCTGCACATTTTGACCTCCCTGGAAATGTTCTGCAGCCATGAAGGAGGAGTCCCGGTGCATTTGCACAGAACTGGAAAGCTGCCCAGGACTTGGGGCACATCAAGTCTAACCCCATGCGTGACAAGAAAAAAAAAAAGTATTAATGTAAATATAGAGAAATAGGGTCATTATATAGGAGAAGGCTGGAAAGACGGGTGGAAAAGCTTCAGTGGGGTCTGTGTTTGGAGAGAATATGAAAGAAAGCCCCTCAAGTGCCGTGACTTCTGCAGAGCAGGTTTGAGTGGATGGAGATGAAGAGGAGGAAGTTGGGGGCAGGATGGAGGACCAACTTTCACTTTTATTTTGTGCAGGTTCCTGTTGTCCAATGATATTATCATAATCAAGAGACATTTTTGTAATGGATTTAGAAGCAAAGAGGAGGTTTTCAAAAGAAAGTTTTTGACTCAGCTCTTTCTTTTGGGGGATTTTATCCTCCAGATTTACTCACATGTGTGTGAAATGAGATATGGAAATGTTACTCATCGCATCCCTGGTTGGATTGGTGAAAGGCTGGAAGCAGCCTCAGTGTCCATTAACTGGGGACTGGAGAAATAAAAGCAAGGACCGCACATGATGGAGCCTTATAAAGGTGGAGAGAAGAATGAGCAGGCATGCCATGCGGTTATAGAATCTTCCCAAGGTAGCAGAAAAATAACTTATAAAAACAAGGTGTAAACAAGTGGTAGGCTACATTCGGGCTTAAAACGGATAAAAACGGGAATGTACAGATGCTCCAAAATGTACGATGGGGCTATGTCCTGATAAAGCCATGGTAAGTTGAAAATGTCCTAAGTCAAAAACGCATTTAACACACCTAGCCTGCCAAACAGCCTAGCTTAGCCTAGGCAGCCTTAAATATGCTTAGAACCCTTACATTAGCCTGTGGTTGGGCATGATCATCTAGCACAAAGCCTATTTTGTAATAAAATATTGACTCTGTCATGTAAGGTATTGAATATTGTACTGAAAGAGAAACACAGAACGGTTGTATGAGTACTCAAAGTACAGTTTCTACTGCGTGTATATTGCTTTTGTATCATTAAGTCACACAATTGTAAGCCCAACCATTGTAAGTTAGCAATCTTCTGTATGTATGTGTTTGCATATTCACAAGAAACCCTGGAATGTCAGCCTATAGAATGTCAGCTTCATGAGGACAGGGGCTTTTGTCTCTTTGTTTACTTCTATATCCACAGTGTCTGTAGTAGTGCCTGATACATGGAAAGAGCTCAAAAAATATGTTGGTTGAATGAATGGAAGGATACACAAGCAACTAGGAACAGCGGCTACCTCTGGCTTGGGTGGGTGGCTGAGGGACAGGGCTGGGAGGGAGACATTTTACTGTATATACATTTGTGTTGACTCATTCTGCAAACTAAGAAAATGAGTCCAGCTAGGGCAGAAGAAATTTCCTCTGGACTCGCAATTATGCTGTAGGAAAAGAGAGAATTGAGGCACACTGAAATTCTAGAATTCCTGCTGTCTTCATGGGCCAAGAGCTTATTGATGATATCCTCCATCTTCACTGATTTCTGGACACCTGGTGCTAATTTACAGTGATTGAAAATGTCCCAGTCCTCATCACTGAGACCTTGGGTTGGGGGAATAAGAAGATGGGCAGACTGTCATTAATTGCACCCAGATCAGAGAGAGCTGGGGGATCTCATGGCCTTATCCTGGCCCAGCAGGTGAACAACTTCTTGCCTGATTCACGGGCCTGTGGCTCGTTCAGTGGGTAGATTTTGGCTTCTCCAGAACCCTGACCTTGGCAGTTTTTTTCTTCACTCAGCTTGAAACTGAGATGAAATCAGCCTTAGCTGTCAGATTTCTCTGCTTTATCTAAACCTCATGACATTTTTTTTCTTTGTAATTTAAAGGGTGTTCCCCTGATGCATATTTGCTTATAAATGCAAAGACTCCCTGATAGTGCAGACAAGAACCTAGTAACTGTGGTTGCTTCTGGGGACAGGAAGCAGGTAGATAGCACCAGATTTATTTATTTGCAAAGAAGTAAAGCCAATATAATTTACAGGGTGGATAGTACGGTGGGTGAATTAGATCTCAATAAAACTGTTAAAATTTACAAGATAAATAAAAGAAAGAGGAAAGGAAGGAAGGAAAGGGAAAGAAAGAATCAGGGTGTCCTGGGCCCCAGGAAAATGCGTATCCCCAGTCCCACCCAGTGCAGGGGCCAGGCAATGTGCCTGCCTGGCCCCTAGCCCAGCCCCATACCCACTCTCATTTCCAGCCTCAGTCTGGACTCTAACCCTGGTTTCAGTCCTTCCCCAGCAGGGGCTATTCCCAGCTCTAGTTTCAGCTCTAATTCCCAGAATACCTCCTTGCTCCAGTCCTAATCCAGGCTCCTAGCTCTGGCCTCAGGCCCTATCCCAGACATCAGCCCACGTCGAGCTTCCAGTCCTGGCTCCAGCCCCAGCCCCAGCCTTGGCTCTGGTGCCCGCCCTAGGTCCCAAACTTGACTCCAGCCCCAGCCCCAGCCCTAGTCTGGTGCCAGGTGCCACACCCACCTGTTTTGGCCCTGAAGCTGCTGGAGCTTCTGCCTCTGCAGCAGCAGCTGGTTCTCCAGCTTGTCGGTGGACAGGAGGGTCTCCAGCCTCTGGGTGTCCATTCTTGATGTCTGGCTCAGGAACTGCTCCAGGAAGCAGAAGCCGGTAGGGGACTACATAAGCCCTACAGGAGCCCTGGCCAACCACCCACCTGCCCACAGACCCTGCCACTCCAGAAACTCACTTACCTGTTTCCACTCTCCTGGTCAGTAGTTCCTGTGGTCACTCATTCACAGGCCCTAACTTAGCTTAGCTTCCTAACTTAGCTTCCTAAATTTGCCTTTGCCCATCACTGCAATGGCAGCTCCATCCCCCCTGCTGCTTAGGCCCCAGGAGCCGCTATCCCTGTCCCCCACATCCAACCCACCTGCAGGTCCTGTCAGCTCTACCTTCCAGGTGGCACCTGACCATTTCTCTCCTGCTCTGTGGCCTTCACTCTGGCCCTGGACTCCCACCCTCATTCCCTACAGTCCATTCTCTACTCAGCCGCCTGGGGCTGCCTCTTAAAACAAGTTTGCTCTGTTCAAAATCTTCCGGTGACTCCCATCTCATGCAGCGGAAAAGCCCCAGTCCTCACCATGGCCTGCAAGGCCCTATAGTGTGATCTGTCCCTATCACTTCTCCAGCCCCTTGCCTGCCACTCTCCTCCTGGTCACTCTAGAATACTAGTCTCTTGATGTTCTTGAACCCACCAGCACATCCATCCTCCCTC
This sequence comes from Cacajao melanocephalus, assembly GCA_963573385.1. Lineage (NCBI taxonomy): Eukaryota > Metazoa > Chordata > Mammalia > Primates > Pitheciidae > Cacajao > Cacajao melanocephalus. The sequence continues at coordinate 66,614 of CAUYLG010004715.1, forward strand.
TGGGCCTTTGCACGTGCTGTGTCCCCTGTCGAGAGCACTCTCTGCAGTAAGCTTGGCTGCAGCCCTACCTTCTCCATGACCCTTCCCGGACTTGCTGTATGAACTTGCAGCTCTCATCCCTCCCACCACTCCCAATGCACCCCCCTCTTGCTCTGTCTTCCACGCTATTTTCTCCTTAGCGTGGTCACTGGCTAACATATACAGCCACGTGTTGCTTCATGATGGAAAGATGTTGTAAGAAATTCGTCATTATGCGATTTCGTCATTGTGCAAACATTATAGCGCGTACTTACACAAACCTAGATGGTGTAGCCTCCTACACACCTAGGCTATATGAGACAGCCTGTTGCTCCTAAGCTACAAACCCATACAGCACGTGACCGCACTGAATGCTGTAGGCAGTTATACCACAGTGGGAGGTATTTGTGTATGCATATATAAACATAGAAAAGGTACAATAAAAACAGGGTGTGAGAATCTTATGGGCCTGCCGTTGTCTGTGTGGTAAGTTGTTGACTGGAACGTTGTTAAGTAGAGCATAACCACATATGTCACTTATCTTTCCATTTCCAGGGGAAGCTTCACAGCGGCAGGAATGCATGCCTGCTTTGTTTCCTGCTACATACTAGAAACAGTCTTCTCAAGCAGTGCCTGGCACACAGGGGATCCAACAAACAAATGGGCAGAAACTTGTGTCCATTTGTTATTCACTTTTTCATCCACTGACTTTCCCACCCTCCCATTTATTCACCAGTTCCCCTCCTGCTCTCTGCTGCTCAGATACCTCCTCTCTCCAAGTCCTTGGCTCCCGGAGGCCCAATTAATTATTTCTTGTCTATCTTCCCCTGGTGCATTATAAGCCCCCTGAGGGCAGGGGGGCTGTGCTGCTCTACCCCTCATCCCAGTGCCCAGCACAGACCCTGGCACTGAAGTTACAGAGGCAGAAAAGCCAAGTCCAGCATCCACCTCCCAGGGCTCATAGCTTGGAGGGAGATAGTTTTATGACAAGGTCATCAGAAAGGAGGGGCCCGGGGGCAACAAGCCCAGAGGAGGCCTTGACCCTACCCAAGGACAGAGGTCAAGGTAAGATGATTGGGGCTATGAGCCTGCCTGGCCAGTCGCAGGCCTTCAGTGCCCACTCACTCACTCTCTGTTACCTGAGTCTCCATGTCAGTCAGCTTGCGGGTCTGGGCAGTGGTCTGGTTCAGGAAGCTGGTGTCCAGCTTTAGCAGGGGGGCCGTTTGATTCTGGACCATTTGCTGCTGGGCCTCCCCCAGCTTCAACCTCAAGCGCGTCTTGATGGTCCTCTCTAGCTGTGGGAGACCATGGGCTGGGGTCACGGGGGAGAGGCTGGGAGAAGCCCCCTGTCCCTCTCACGTGTCTCCATGGAAGGGCACTGAGCAGCCACGGGAGGCCTCCCTGGCTCAGAACGTGCCAGGCCAGGTCAGGCCACCTTTCCTTCTTGCCTGGACAGTCACAGTAGATGCTTCCCTGGGAGGGATTACATTCCTGTTTTGTCTGCCTCTCTGCCTCCATCCTTGTCCCCTTCACAGTGATCCCCCATTAGGCAGCCAGTGGGATCCTGCTAAACCTAAGTCAAGTCATCCTCCTCCTCTGCTCAAAATCCTCCCGGGGTTCCTACCTCACTCAGAAAAGCCAAGACTGCAGGTTCCTCCATGACTGGGCCTGCCACTACACTCTCATTCCTTTCCTATTCCCCTCTCCCTCACTCACTTCAATCCCGATGCAATGCCTCCATGACATCCCTCCAACAAAGCAAGCATGCGCCCCATCTCAGGGCCTTTGCACATGCTGTTTCCTCACTGTTCCCTCTGAATCCTCCCCCAGCCCCACACCCCATCTGCGTGGCACACACCCTCATGTTGTTTCAGGTTTCTTCACACCACTTATCACCACCTGACTTTTTAAAATCACTACTTCTCTTGGGGAGAGAGATCCAAATGGCCAATTGCTAGCAGCTCAGAATTGTAGCTCCCAGTGAAAGCGCAGAGAACGAGTGGACGCCACACTTTCAGATGAATTTTTGTTGCTCAGGGACCAGGAGATTCCCAGCGGAAGAGCCCCACGGGTCGCCAGCGCGACTCTTGTGGCCGGCGGTGAGGCGGTTTTGCCGGCGCCCTGGCGCGGTGGTTCTCAGTAGGGAGTAAACGGGACCGAGTCTCCTTTTGGTCGACATTGGGAGCTTTGGGAAGGCAGAG
>CAUYLG010004717.1:0-25004 GCA_963573385.1 Cacajao melanocephalus
CTTCCCTTTCCGCATACATCCTCCTTGACAACCAGCTATTTTTTTTTTTTTTTTTTTTTTTTTTTTTTTTTTTTTTTTTTTTTGAGACAGAGTCTTGCTCTGTTGCCCAGCCTGTAATGCAGTGACATAATCTCAGCTCACTGCAACCTCTGTCTCCTGGGTTCAAGTGATTCTTCTGCCTTAGCCTCCTGAGTAGCTGGGATTACAGGTGTCCACCACTAGGCCTGGCCGATTTCTGTATTTTTAGTGGAGATGGAGTTTCTGCATGTTGTCAAGGTGGGTCTTGAACTCCTGATCTCAGGTATCTGCCCATCTCGGCCTCCCAAAGTGCTGGGATTACAACTGTGAGCCACCATGCCCAGGTCATCCAGGTATTTTTATACCTCCTCTGAAATCTAAAGGGAGGTTTCAAAACCTCAATTCTTGACTTCTGTGCACCTGCTGGCCCAATACCACGTGGAAGTCACTAAGGTCTGGGGCGTGCACCCTTTGAAGTAACAGCCTGCTGTGCATTGGTCCCTTTTAACCATGGCTGGAGCTGGAGTGGTTGGGACACAGGGCATCAAATCCTGAGGTTGCAGAAAGCAACTGGGTCTTGGGCCTACCCACAGAATTATTTTTCCCTGCTAGACCTCTAGGCCTGTGATGGGAGGGGCTGCTGTGAACGTCTCTGGCATGCCCTGGAAACATGGCCCCATTATCTTGGCTGTTAACATTCAGCTCCTTGTTATTTATGCAAATTTCCACAGCAGGCTTGAATTTCTTCACAGAAAATGAGTTTTTCTTTTCTACTGCATGGTCAGGCTGCAAGTTTTCCAAACCTTTATGGTCTACTTCCCTTTTATACATAAGTTCCAATTTCAAGCCATTTTCTTTGTGAACTCATACAACTGAATGCTTTCAGAATATGCTAGGTCACATCCTAAATGCTTTTCTGCTTAGAAAATTCTTCTACCAGATACTCTAAGTCATCTCTCTCAGGTTCAAAGTTCCACAGATTTCTGCCACCAGTCTCTTTGCCACCAGTCTCTTTGCTAAAGCATAGCATGAGTAACCTTTGCTCCAGTTCTCAACAAGTTCCTCATCTCCATCTGGAAACACCTAAGCCTAGACTTTATTATCCATATCACTATTAGCATTTTGGTCAAAACCATTCAACAAGTCCCTAGGAAGAAGAAATTTTATACATCTTCCTGTCTTTTTCTGAGCCCTCCACACTGTTCCAACCTCTGCCTGCTACGCAGTTCCAAAGTCACTTCCACATTTTCAATTTATCTTTATAGCAGTTCCCCACTCTCTAGCAATTCTCTTTGTTAGTCCATTCTCACACTGCTATAAATATACTACCTGAGACTGGGTAATTTCTACAAAGAAGAGGTTTAATTGACCCAAGTTTGGCATGGCTGGAGAGGCCTCAAGAAACTTAAAATCATGGCAGAAGGTTGGTAGGGGGGAAGCAAGGCACATATTACATAGCAGAAAGAGAGAGGGAGAGATTGAGAAAATGTCACATTTTAAAAACCATCAGAGTTTGTGAGAACTCACTCACTATCATGAAAACAGCATGGAGGAAACTCCATGATCCAGTCACCTCCCAGCAGGTCCCTCTATAAATACATGGGGATTACAATTTAAGATTAGATTTGGGTGAGGACACAGAGACAAATCGTATCAGGACTGTAGACCATGTAAGGCCTGATAGGCCTTTGGAAGAGATTTGGGATTTTTGTAATTGTAATGGAAATTCCACCTTCTACTCTAGACACAGTCCTTCCCCCCCGCCCAATTTCTCATCTGATATTATTTTCTTTATCTGTCCCTTTCAGGATTCTGTCATCACCACTCTATGACCTCACTGACAAGAGTAGAAATAGCAATAAGATTGCCTCATGTAGGAGACATTTGTCTGCTCTTAACTTACCTGATCTTTTAGCAGTATTTTATCAGCTGACCACTTTCTCTTTTTTCCATTGGCTTGTATGAAACAATCTTTTATGGTTTTCTCTCACTTCAGACTTCTTCTCAGTCTCTTTCTTTTATATATGTACTTCATATTTCTGAATAATTGCACAAAATCCTATGACTATGATATCAACTGTGTAGCACCATCTCCCAAATTTTATTGTTCTGGTCCTTTCCAGAACTCCAGTTTGACTGCCCCCTTGACCTCTCCACTTAGATTCTTAATATGCATCTGAAACCTAACATGGCCAAAATCAAACTCTTGTTAGGCCATCTTAAACTAGTGGTCTGACAGACTACTCCATCTCAGTCACTGGCACCCCTTTCCATTCAATTGCTCAGCATTATTTTTGATTATTCTCTTTCCCTTTTACCCTAATACAATTAATTCATTAGCAGGTACTGTCACTTTATGTCTAAAATACATCTTTGGTCAGAACAATTTGCTTCATCTCCAAGATGAGGAGCCTCACCCTAGCTGCCATCATTTTCTTATGCTAATTCAATAAGATTCTAAACCATCTGGTTGACTCTAATTGTACCCCCACAAATGCACTGTTTTCAAATAGCCAGAGTGATTTTCTTAGAATGTAAATTAGAACATGCCATTATACTACTTAAGTTTAGAATGTTAATTAGGACATGTCCCTCCACTACTTAAGTTTTTCTAACGCCTTTACTTATAATAAAAAATGTTTCTAAAGTGCTTATCTTAGATTCCAATTGCTACCTGCCCTTTTATACTTACCTTGGCTCACTTCACCTCATTATTTAATAATTTGTAGGTTAAGTGGAGGTCTTCAAAATTCTCAAATATATTGAGTTCATTACCTCACCGTTTCCCAAAATTTTAGACAATATGTGTTAGAAATATATCCAAAGTTTAATCTCTACCACAACTATTTGTTTTGTAAAAGTGAAAAATCAAGGTAATAAACACCCTTATGTCCTTTACTTAATTGCACCAATTATAAACATGCCATATTTACACGTGCTCTCTTTCTGATATCCCTTAACACTTCAACATATGTATATAAATAAGGGCATTCTCCAATCACAATGCTATTATCCTATACAGAAATTAAAAGTAATTCAATATTTTCTAATATCCAGTCCATACTCAAATTTCTTCAGTTGTCTCTCAAAAATGTCCTTTAAAGCTCTCTCAACTAGGATAAAAATAAAATAGTTTGATTAAGTATTTATAAAAAATGCATATTAAAAAGAACTTTAAAGGGAAACAATCTTATACCCAGATATTAACCATTTCTGATGTTCTCTTATTTGTGAAGATCTTGGTTTCCTTCTGGTATTTGTCTTCATCCTGAAAATGTTCTTTGGTTTTTCTTATAGGGTAGGTCTATTGGTGATTAATTCTCTTAGTTTTTCTTTATCTTAACTATGGGGTTTTTTTGCCTTTATTCATAAAGGATATTTTCACTGGACATGAAATTTTATTTTCTTTCAGCACCTCAATGAGATGTTGTTCTATTGTTTTATAACCTCTGTGGTTTCTGATGAGAGATATGAGAAATACAAATTGTTGTTCCCTTGTGTGTTATGTGTTGCTCTTCTGTAGCTACTTTCAGGAATTTTTCTTTAGATTTGAATTTAAGTAGTTTGATTATGGTGTTTCTAGACATTAAAAAATTAACTTTATTTAAAGTTTGCTAAATCTTAATCTGTAAATGTATGTCATTCATAGGATTTGGGAATTTCTTGCCTATTATTTAAAATATTTTCCTTCTTCAATCTCTTCTTGACTTCTGGTATTCTAATTACATGCATGTTAGACATTTTAATATTGTCCCACATGTCTCTCAGGCTCTATTCATTTAAAAAATTATTCTTTCCGTTCTTCTGGGTAGTTTCTATTTAATCTGCAAGTTCATGTGTTCATTGCTACCTTATCTGCATTCTATTATTCAGATTATCTAATTCATTTTTTATTTTAAGTATTATTATTTTTTAGCTCTAAAATTTCCTTTTGTTGTTTTACATCATTTTTATTTCTTCATTAAGATTTCCTGCTTTACTTTATTTCTAGTGGACTTTTTTCTGTCTTTTGACTTCATGGAGTATAATTATAATAACACCTTTTATAAAAAAAATTCCATAGCTTTTTAAGGAACAGGTGGTATTTGATTACATGAGTAAGTTATTTAGTAGTGATTTGTGAGATTTTGGTGCACCTATCTCCCAAGCAGTATACACTGAACCCAGATTGTAGTCTTTTATCCCTCACCCCCTTCCCACTCTTTCCTCCTGAGTACCCAAAGTCCATTATGTCATTTTAATGCCTTTGTTTCCACACAGCTTAGCTCCCACTTATGAGTGAGAACATATGATATTTGGTTTTCTATTCCTGAGTTACTTCACTTTGAATAATAGTCTCCAATCCTATCCAGGTTGCTGTGAATGCCATTAATTCATTCCTTTTAATGGCTGAGCAGTATTCCATCAAATATATATATTTGTATATACACCACAGTTTATGCATTTATTGACTGATGATCATTTGCATTGGTTCCGTATTTTTGCAGTTGGAAATTGTGCTCCTACAAACATGCGTGAACTAGTATCTCCTTTGTATAATGACTTCTTGTCCTCTGAACAAGTAGCTCCTTTGTATAATGTCTTCTTGCCCATTGGTTAGATACCCAGTAGTGGGATTGCTGGATCAAATGGTATTTCTACTTTTAGTTCTTTAAGGAATTTTCATACTGTTTTCCATAGTGGTTATGCTAGTTTACTTTCCCACTAGACATGTGGAAGTGTTCTCTTTTCACTGCATCCTCGCTGACATCTATTATTTTCCAATTTTTTGATGATGGCCATTCTTGGAGGAGTAACGTGGTATCGCATTGTGGTTTTGATGTGCATTTCCCTGATTCTTAGTGATGCTGAGCATTTTTTCATATATTTGTTGGCCATTTGTATATCTGCTTTTGAGAAATGTCTATTGATGTCCTTAGTCCACTTTTTGATGGGATTGTTTGTTTTTTTTCTTGCTATTTTTTTTGAGTTCTTTGTAGACACAGGATATTAGTTCTTTGTCAGATGTATAGATTGTGACGATTTTCTCCCACCTGTTAGTTGTCTGTTTACTCTGTGGACTGGTCCTTTTGCCATGCAAAAGCTCTTTGGTTAAGTCCTAGCTATTTACCTTGTTTTTATTGCATTTGCTTTTAGGTTCTTGGTCATGAAATCCTTGCCTAAGCCAGTATCTTGAAGGGTTTCTTTTCTTTTTTTTTTTTTTTTGTTGTTGTTGATTGAAGGGTTTCTTTTTAATGTTATCTTCTAGAATTTTTATAGTTTCAGGTCTCAGACTTAAGTTCTTGATTCATCTTGAGTTGATTTTTGCATAAGGTGAGAGATGAGGATCCAGTATCACTCTCCTACATGTGACTTACCAATTATCCCAGCACATTTGTTAAATAGGGTGTCCTTTCCCTACTTCATGTTTTTGTTTGTTTTTTCGAAGATCAGTTCATTGTGTTTGGGTTTATTTCTGGGTTCTCTAACATGTTTCATTGGTCTATGTGCCTATTTTTCTGCCAGCTGGAGGTTTCCTTTTTTCCTGTGGTCTTTTTCCAAGTGCCTCTGGTAAACTTCCCCAAGGACCCCTATGAAACAAGGCAGAAATGGCTTCCCAGGTAATTCAGAGAGCCCACAGGGATTTTCCCACTGCTTCCTCTGTATACACCTGTATTTCTGTTGGCTCTCTAAATTGACTCAGCTCCAGGTAAGGTCAGAATCTTCTCCCATGATCTACTCCTTTGGCTTCCTCAGTGGGGATGTGTGTTCACAGGTGAATGTTCCTCCTTCCCACTTCCACAGCTTGGGCACTCACAGTATTTGGAGTTTCTCCTTGGTTCTTCAGGAGCAATCTGCTTCTTTCAGAGGGTCTGTGGGTCCCCTCAGCTTTCCTGGTTTATTCCTGAAGTAGTTCTGTAGCACAAATTCACGATGTGAGTCACCATATCTGCTCTGTCTGTCCGTGTGGGAGCTGCACTCTAGTCCTGCCTCCCATTTGCCATGATCCCTTGGCATTCAGTTATCATTACACCTTTAAAAACATTGTCTAATAATCCCAATAAATGTATTACCCTGGTGTCATTACCTTGATATTGGGTCACATTTTCCTGATTCTTTGTATGTCAAGTAACTTGGACTGTATCTGGCCGATATGACATGGTGAATATTATATTGTAGATTATGGGCTTTGCTATAATCTTTTAGAGTGTATCAATGTTCTTGTTTTAGCAAATAATCAACCCACTTAGGATCCAGTTGCAATTGCTATTTCACCTTCTACATGTGGTGATTCAAATTCTAATTCTCTGTGCTTTGCTTTGCTTTGCTTTGCATTTTCAGGAGTCATTCTTACCCATGCATACTTCAGGGGTTAGACTGAGACTTCTAAGTGTTTACATTAAAAATTAAAGAAAACTCAGGAAAGGGCTCTTCTTCTGACAGGATTTTTCCCTCATCTTTATCCCTTTCTAATAATTACTCTGGCTAGTAATATCACAGGGGGTTTCCACTGGAGTTTTAGGCTTCTATCTGCACTGTTCAACCACAGGGAAAAAATTAAAGGCAGGAAACTCACCCCATGCTGGTTACTTTTTCAAATTGAGTCCCCTTCATAATCTACCAACTTTTGGTTACCTTTCACATTTCTCTAGTAGTTTTTTTTTTCTTTTTCTCTTGTCCAGAGTTCATAGTTATAATCAGTGAGAGGCATGGACTGCCATAGAAGAACCAAATCTCCTAATCCAGATACATTTCCATCAAGGCTCAGAATTTTCTATTGAAATTTTCTGAATTTTGGAGTTCATGTTCAGAGACCACACTCTTATTCATCTTTTTATATTTATAGATTTTTATTCAATGTTTTAAAATTAATAGCAATTATTATTACTTTTGATGCTCAAATTTCCCCTAATTTGGCTAGTAAGAGCCTCTTCAGATGTCCCAGTCTCACTTTATGCTTTTGTAGTGCCAAGACTTCAATTAGGCAGTTGATTTTTGTTTTTTTGTTTTTTTTTAAATGCGTCTTGCTCCCTTTTGGTGGAAAATGCTTTCTGTTTTTACGCTCACATTTCCCAATCAAAATGCAATTTCTGATCAAGTCTAGCTAATGAATATCTATAAAATTTTGATAATTAAATGATTCAATGAGTAAAAAATCAGATAAATCTAGAAGATTAAGCATTCTCCAAGGTAACTGGCCTATATTCATTTAAAAAAATGTAATGTCTTCAGGAAAAGAGACAGAAGAATAGTTTATTTTTCATAGATTGAAAGGGATTAAGAAATATAACTACCAAATATAATCTGTTAATCTTGATTAAATCCTGAAATAAAAATTTTAGAAGCAATGTCAGAAGAGTATTTAACACTTTCCCAGAATTGATAGACATTTGTTCTCATCATTAAATATAACTCATAAAATTTATTCTTCATAACATATACTTCAAGAATGTGATTATTCTTACAATTTAATAGGAGTTGGTTTTCCCTCATTGTCAAAGATATTGCTGAATTTTCTGCAGCTAATACTAATTAAAATAAAAATATCACACTCAATTTCATATTGATTTTCCTCAGGCATAAATCTATGCTTTTCTAATAGTCTTAATCTTTTTTTAGGATTTAAATTATAAATTATAATACAAAAAAATACCACCAGTGAACTGCTTATAACCTTACTTTTTCAAAGCTATTTTTTTCCTTTGAATTTATGAACTTTCACAGAGTTTATTACTGTAGTTCATGGCATCCTTGCAATTTTAGTTTTTTCCCCGGGTACTCAAAAATGACTGTAATTAAGCTTTTTAAAAATTTTTCCTTTATTTGAGGTAACCATCTTTAAGCAAATATATAAAGATGATAATAATGTTTTATAAGGAATGAAAATGGACATTTTCTAATTTGTACAAAGTTAAAGACAAATGTAATTATTCTTTTCCACCATGTAATGAATTTACAATGAAACCTGTGCCACCTAACTAAAACAGCAGTGCTCTGAAAAATGTACTAATTTCTATATTTTTATCAATTTCTAGTAATTAAATAAGTATTTGACTATATTGAAAATATCAGATTCAACCCAATATTTCAGTGAGTTTAAGAGTGACTGGCTAGTTAAGCCAAACAATTCATGTATTTTTCAAACTCAATTTTTTCTCTCTTATCAATAGACTTTTGCCTATAAGTTAAGAGATTTAGTCAATTATACTGTCATTTAACTTAAATAATCCTTGTACTTATCAAATTACCAAATCAGAGACAAATACTATGTATTATTGACATAATTTTATTTTTAGGTACCGCTCAAATACTATAGAATTATTTGAAGTTAAACAATTCTTAGAATTAGAGGGTTTATATTAATAAATATTATTTTACTTCTTTAAGTTATCAGTTATTTTGTACAGGTTCCATTCAAAATATTTTGATGGATTCTGTACTGCCAACTTGAGTTAATTCATTTTTTTCCAATGTAAAAAGAGAGATGGCCAGAGGATCTTTAAATTATTCCTTCACTCCATGAATATACCTATGTTTTAATTTAAATTACAAATGCATTAATAATTTGAATTTATAAATTTGACAGAGCTTGTGTCTATATTTTTATTTCACAGGAAATTAGTAAAGATCATAAATGTTAGAATAAGGCATACCGTGGCCGATCTCTCAATTCTGTCTAAACTTGAATTTCTTGCAAACATATATCTGATAAGGGGTTAACACTCAAAATTTATAGAGAACTGATACAATTCAAGAGGAGAAAAACATAACCCTATTTGAAAATGGGTAAAAAATCTGAATAGACATTTCTCTAAAAAAGGCATAAAAGTGGCCAAGTATATGTAACGGTGCTCAATACCACTAATCACTAGGGAAATGCAAATTAAAACCACTAGAAGATACCGCCTCACAATTGTTAGGATGACTATCATAAAAAAGCCAAAAGAAGGTAAATGTTGGTGAGGGTATAGAGAAACTGAATACTCACACACTGTTGGTGAGAGTTTAGATTGGTGCAGCCAGTACGAAAACAGTATGGAGATTTATAACAAATTAATATAGAACTACCATATGACACAACAATCCTTCTTCTGAGTGTGGACTGAAAGGAAGTGAAATCAACACCTCATAAATGTACCTGCACTTCTGTGTTTATTGCAGCATTATTCACAGTAGCCAAGATATAGACGCAATCTAATTGTCAACAGACAAATGGATGAAGAAACTGTGGTATATATATATACGTAATTTCTTTGTCCATTTCTACATATATGCAAAAAATATTATTCAGCCTTATAAAAGTAGGAGATTCTGCCATTTGTCACAGCATGGGTGAAATTAGAAGAAAGTATGTTAAATGAAATAAGTCAAACAGAAGTAAAAATATTGCATGTTCTCATTTATATGTATAATTTTTTAAAAATATACAGAGATAAAGAATAAAACAGTGGTTACCAGGGGGAGGAAGTTGGTGTGGTTAGGGGAAAAGAAGACATGTATGTCAAAGGATACAAACAAGTAGATATGTAGTATGAACAAGTCCAGAGATCTAATGTACAGCATGTGGTCTGTAGCTTATAAGATTATATTGTGTTTGAGACTCATGCTAAATAAGTAGATTAGCTGCTCTTGCTATGAAAACAAAAAAATAAGTAACCATGTGAGACGATGAATATGTTAATCCAGTTTACTATAGTAACCATCTTACTAGATGTATCTCATAACATCATGGTAAATACTAAATACCTTAAATATACATACTTAGTTTTATTCTTTAAAAAACTTGAATTTTATAAATTTATCTTTTAAAGTCAATAAATATTGTTGGTTATTGACAATTTATTATGTAGAATATATCAGATGCTCAAGATACAGTAGAAGGCTAAATAGACTTGGAGTCTGTCTTAATGAAGTTTAAATTTAGTGATTTAACCTCTCTCTCAGTTTTTTTTTCACTTACAAACAGATTTCTTAAATTTATTTTTAATTTTTGGGGTACATAGTAGGTGTATACATTTATGGGTTACACGAAATATTTTGATATAGGCATACAATGCATAATAATCACATCAAGGTAAATGTGATATCCATCACCTCAAGCATCTATCCTTTGTGTTACATGCAATCCAATTATACTCTTATTTATTTTTAAATGTACAATAAAATTATTTTTGATTATAGTCACCCTGTTGTCCTACCAAATACTGAGTCTTATTTATTCTTTCTATTTTTTGTACCCCTTAACAATCCCCCCACTTCTCCGACACCCCACTATACTTGCCAGCTTCTGGTAACCATCATTTTAGTCTATTTCCATAAGTTCAATTATTTTAATTTTGAGATCCTACAAATAGTTGAAAACATGCAATGTTTGTCTTTCTGAGCCTGATTTATGTCATTTAACATCATGACCTCCAGTTCCATGTTGTTGCAAATGATATGATCTCATTCTAGCCAAATGTGTGGTAATTGTACATGGCAATTGTGATTTGGCTCATGTTTTGGATGTTGTCAATGTATAGGAATGCTAGTAAATTTTGTATGTTGATTTTGTAACCTGAAACTTTGCTGAAGTTGTTTATCAGCTGAAGGAGCTTTTGGACCAAAACTATGGGGTTTTCTATATACAGAATCATGTCCTCTGCAAACAGGGATAGTTTGACTTCCTCCCTTCCTATTTGGATTCCCTTTATTTCTTTCTCTTACCTGATTACCCTGGTCAGGGCTTCCAATACTATGTTGAATAGGACTTGTGAGAGAAGCCATCCTTGTCTTGTGTTGGTTTTCAAGGAGAATGCTTTAAGCCTTTGCTCATTCAGTATGATGTTGACTGTGGGTTTGTCATAGATGGCTTTCATTATTTTGAGGTATGTTAACAGTTTTTAAAATGAAGGGAGATACAATTTACAGTGTTACTGAAAGCCTTTTTTCTATTTATGGAAATAATCATGTGGTTTCCGCCTTTATATCTGTTTATATGATGAATCATATTTTTCTTTTATTTGCGTTTGCTGAACCAACCATGCATCCCAGGCACAAAGCCTACTTGATCATGGTGGATTAGCTCTTTGATATGCTGCTGAATTTTGTTTTCTAGTATTTTGTTGAGGATTTTTTGCATCCATGTTCATCAAATATATTGGCCTGGAATTTTTGTTTGTTTGTTGTGTCTCTGCCAGGTTTTTGTATCAAGATGATTTTGGACTCATAGAATGAATTGGAGAGAATTCCCTCCTCAATCTTGGGGAATAGTTTCAGTAGAAAGGATATCAGTTCTTCTTTGTACATCTAGCAGAATTTGGCTGTGAGTCTATCTGGTCCTGGGCTTGTTTTGGTTGGTAGGAGATTTATTACTGATTCAATTCTGGAGCTTGTTATTAATCTTTTAGGAATTCAGTTTCTTCCTGGTTTAGTCTTAGAAGGGTATGTGTGTCCAGGAATTAATCTATTTCTTCTACATTTTCTAGCCTGTGTGGATAGAAGTGTTCATAGTAGTCTCTGATGGTTATTTGTATTTCTGTGGGGTTGGTGGTGACATCTCCCTTTTCATTTCTAATTGTTTTTTTTTTAAATCTTCTCCCTATTCTTCCTTGTCTAGCTAATGGTTTATCTTATCAATTAAAAAAAAACACACACACACACCTCCTGGATTGCTTGGTCTTTTGAAATTTGTTTTTTAATCTCTCAGTCTTCTTCAGTTAAGTTCTAATTTTGGTTATTTTTTGTCTTTGGTTAGCTTTGGGGTGGATTTTCTCTTGCTTCGCTAGTTCCCTTTGCCGTGATGTTAGGTTGCTAATTTGAGATCTTTATCACCTTTTGATGTGGGTGTTTAGTGGTATAAATGCCTTACATGTGTCCCAGGGATTCTGGTAAGTTGTGCTTTTGTTCTTTTCATTTTCAAAGAACTTCTTGATTTCTGTCTTCATTACATTATTTACCCAAAAGTCATTCAGGAACAAGTTTTAAAATTTCTATGTAATTGTATGTTTTTGAGCGATTTTCTTAGTCTTGTTTTCTATTTTTGTTGCACTGTGGTTTGAGAATCTCCTTTTTTCTTAGTCTGGCTAGAGTTTTGTTAATTTTGTTTAGTTTTTCAAAAAACCAACATTTGGCCAGACATGGTGGCTTATGCCTGTAATCCCAACACTTTAGGAGGCCAAAGTAGGCAGATTACTTGAGGCCAGGAATTCGAGACCAGCCTGGTTAATGTGTCAAAACCCTGTGTCTACTAACAATACAAAAATTAACTGGGCGTGGTGGTGGGTGCCTGTAATCCCAGCTACTTTAGGAGGCTGACGCAGGAGAATTGCTTGAACCTGGGAGGCTGATGCTGCTGTGAGCCAAGATTGTGCCATTGCACTCCAGCCTGTGCGACAGAGTGAGACCAAGTTTCAGAAAAACAAAAAACAACAACAAAAAAACACACTAACTTCTATGTTATTGGTCTTTTGTATTGTTTTCTTCATTTTAAATTCCTTTTTTGCTGCTCTGTTCTTTGTTATTTCTTTATTCTACTAATATGGGATTTGGTTTCTCCTTATTCTTACAGTTCTTTAAAATTCATCATTAAGTTGTTAATTTGAAGTTTTCCTTTTTTGTTGTACTCATTTATAGCCATAAACTTACCGCTTAATACTTCTTTCTCTGTATCTCATAGGTTTTGTTATGTTGTATTTTCGTTTCCATATGTTTCAATAAATTTTTAAATATTTTTGTCAATTTCTTAATTGACCCATGGTCATTCAGAAAGATATTGTTTTATTTCCATGCGTTGGAATGTATAGTGTCCAAAATTTCTTTTGTTTTTGATTTCTAGTTTTATTTCATTGTGGTCACAGATGTTTGATAATATTTGTTTCTTTGAATGTTTTAAGACTTGTTTTGTGACCTAATATATGGTCTAACCTTGAGAATGATCCATGTGCTGATGATAAGAATGTGTATTCTGCAACCATTCAATGAAATGTTCTATAAATATCTATTAAGTTCTGTAGTCCAGATTAAGGCTTATGCTTCTTTGTTGGTTTTCTGTCTAGAAGATCCTACAAATGCTGAAAGTGAGGTGTTGAAGTATCCAGGTATTATTGTGTTTGGGACCAACTCTCTTTTTTGCTATAATGATATTTGTTTTCTGTATCTGGGTCCTCCAGTGTTGGGTACATGCATATTTAAAATTGTGATATCCTATTGCTGAAATGACCCCTTTATCATTATATAATAACCTTCTTTGTCTCTTCACATGGTTTTTGTGTTGAAATCTATTTTGTTTGATCAAAGTGTAGCTACTCTTGCTCTTTTTTTTTTGTTTCCATTGGCATGGAACATCTTTTTCAGTCTATCAGTGTTTTTATATGTGAAGTGTGTCTCTTATATAGGAAACAGATCACTGAGTATTTTTTTAAATTTATTAAGCCTTTTGATGTCTTTTTATTGGAGAGTTTAGTCCATTTACATTCAAAGTTATTATTAATAATTAAGGGGTTACTCTTGCTATTTTATTTGTTTTCTGGTTAATTTATGGTCCTCTCTCTCTTCTTTTCTTCCTTCTTGTCTTCCTTTCAGTGAAGGTAATTTTTTTGATGGTATGATTTAATTTCTTGCTTTTTACTTTTGTGCACCAGTTACATGTTTTTTAATTTGAAGTCACTACAAGGCTTGCAACTACTATCTTATAACCTTTATTTAAGCTGATAAACTTAACACTGTTTGCACAAACAAACAAAAAGAAAACTAATAAAAACTCTATACTGTAACTTTGCCCCTTACTTTTTAACTTTTTGTTGTTTTTATTTTTATCTTATCCTAATATTTATGTCTTGAAAAGTTATTGTAGTTATTTTTTTTGATTTGCTTATCATTTAGTCTTTCTACTTAAGAGTAGTTTACACACAACAGTCATAGTGTTTTATTAACATGTGTTTTCCTGTGAACTTATTATGTGTTACCAGTGAGTTTTGTACCTTAAAATGATTTTCCTTTGTTCATTAATATATTTTTCTTGTGATAGAAGTACTCCTTTTAGCACTTATTGTAGGGTGAGTATGCTGTTGGTGAAATCCTTCAGCTTTTGTTTGTCTGGGAAACATCTTCATGTTTCCCCTTCATATTTGAAGGAGATTTTTTCCATATATACTATTTTAGGGTGCACGTGTTTTTTTCTTTCAGCACTTTAAGTATGTCATGGCACTTTCTCCTGGCCTGTAAGGTCTCTACTGAAAAGGCTGCTGCCACACATATTAGAGCCCCATTGTATTTGTTCTTTTCTCTTGCTGTTTATAGGATCATTTGTTTATTCTTGACCTTTGGAAGTTTGTTTATTAAATGCCTTGAAGTAGTTTTCTTTGGGTTTAATCTGCTTGGTGTTCTATAACCTTCATATACGAGGATATTAATATTTTTCTCTAGGTTTGAGAAGTTCTGTGTTATTATTCCTTTGAATAAACTTTCTCTGTCTCTTTCTTTACCTCCTGTTTAAGGCCAATAACGTCTAGATTTGCCATTTTGAGGCTATTTTCTAGTTTTTGTAGGCATGCTTCATTTTTTTAAATTTTTTTATTTTGTCTCTTCTGACTGTATTTTCAAATAGCCTGTCTTCTAGCTCACTAGATCTTTCTTCTGCTTGATCAATGGTTATATTAAAAGGCTCTGGTATATTTTTTAGTATGCCAATTGCATTTTTCAGCTCATAGTCTCAGCTTGATTCATTTAAATTATTTCAGTCTCTTTGTTAAATTAATCTGATAGAATTCTGAATTACTTCTCTGCATTATCTCAAATTTCTTTGAATTCTCTCAAAACAGTGACTTTGAATTCTCTGTCTGAAAGGTCACATATCTGTGTTTCTCCAGGATTAGTCCCTGTTGCCTTATGTAGTTTGTCTGGTGAGGTCATATTTTCCTGGATGGTCTTAATGCTTGTGTTTGTCTGTGTCTGGGCATCAAAGAGTTAGGTATTTACTGTAGTCTCTGCAGTGTGGGCTTGTTATTACTTGTCCTTTTTGGGAAGGTTTTCCAGGTGTTTGAAAGGATTTGGTTTCATGATTAAAGTTACATCTTCTTTAGGGGACACCCTAAATCAGTAACACTGTGTTTTTTACAGACTCATAAAGTTTACTGCCTTGATGGTCTTGGATAAAATCCAAAAGAATTCTGTGGATTACCAGACAGAGACTCTTGTTCTCCTCCCTTACTTTCTCCCAAATAGAATCTTTCTCACTGTTCGGAGCTGCCTGGTACTGGGGGTAAAGTGACACAAGCACCCTTGTGGGCACCATTACTGGAACTGTGCTGGGTCAGACATGAATACAGTACAGCACTGGGTCTTGCCTGTGGCCCACTATACTACCTGTCTACTGCCTATTTGCACTCAAGGCCATGGGGTTTTACAATCAACAGTTGGTGAAGCTAGCCAGGCTTGTATTATTCCCTTCAGGGTGGCGATTTCCCCTAGGTCCAGATGGCTCCAGCAGTGCCATCTGGAAGCCAGAGACTGGAATAAAAAGAAGTCCTAGAAGTTGGCCTTGTGTTCTATTGTACTGTGACAGAATTGTCACTCAAACTACAAGACACTGTCCTTCCCACTCTTCCCTCTCCTTTCCTTAGGCAGGGAGCCTTACTCGGTAGCCACTGCCATATTAGGCCTACAGGGAGAACTGCCGGGCTACCACTGATGTTCCCTTAAGGCCAAGGGCTCTTAAGTCAGCTTGTGGTAAATGCTTCCTGACCTGGGACTTACTCTTCAGGGCAGCAGGCTCCCCTCTTGCCCAAGGAAGGTCCAGAAGATGCTATCTAAGAGTGAAGGCCTGGAATCGGGGATCTCAAGAACCCACTTAGTGCTCTACTCTTCTGTGTCTGAAGTGGTAACCAAGGTGCAAGACAAAGTCTCTTTTACTTTTCCTACTATTTTTCTCAAGAAAAGAAATCTCTCCCTATAGCCATTATAGCTGGGAATATGCTAAGTCTTACCTGAAGCCAGATATTCTCAGTCTCACCCAAGGCCAGTGGCATACTATCTCTTTATTGCTGCTGGTTAGTCAGGGCCCAAGGGCTCTTTAGTCAGAAAATGGTGGGTCTGGCTGGATCTAGGTCTTTTCCTTCAAGGAAGTACGTTCTTCTCTGGCCCAGGATGTGTCTAGAAATGTTATTTGGGATCTAGGGCTTGAAAAGGGGGCCTTTTCACTTTGACTGGTGACCTGTCCTGATGTAGTTGAGCTAATATCCAAGATGCAAGGCAAAGTCCTCTTACTCTTCCCTCTCTTCTCCTCAAGCTGAAGGAAGGGGTCTCTTTTGGAGAGGTGAATTGTGCAGCCTGATGTTGGGTAAAGGGTGATAGAAGAACTCCTTTAGTTGCCCAGGCTGATATCTCAGCAGGTTGTGTGACCCTCATGTCCACTGGCTCTGAGCCCAGTTCAGCATTAGGACTTTCAACTTTATTTAGGGCTCCAGATTACTTTAGTCCATGAACGCAGGCTTT
The DNA here is from genome assembly GCA_963573385.1 of Cacajao melanocephalus. Taxonomy (NCBI): domain Eukaryota; kingdom Metazoa; phylum Chordata; class Mammalia; order Primates; family Pitheciidae; genus Cacajao; species Cacajao melanocephalus. The sequence goes on from CAUYLG010004717.1 coordinate 16,471, forward strand.
CACTACTGGGATGGGTGATTCCCCTCTGTCTAAGGCTGGCTTAAATACTTTCCCCATAGGTGAGTGTCAGCTCATTTCAGCCTGGTTTTTTTTTTTCTGTTGTGACAGAGTGGCAATGATTTCAATGCAACATCTCACAATCCCTGTGCTCACCTTCTCCCAAGCACACAGATTCTCTTTCTGCATGATGCAGTCATGCTAGGGGATGGAGAAGGCATGGGCTTGGGAATTCAAGACTATCTTTCCTACCGTTTTTCAGTGCCTCTTTCAGCAATATAAATTTTAAACCAGGTACTGTGAGTACTCACTTGATTCTTGGCTCTTGTAAAAGTGCTTTTTTGTATATAGATAGTTGTCAAATTGGTATCCTTGTAAGGGGGGTGATGATTGGTGGAGCCTCTTATTTGGTCACCTTACTCTACTCCTCCTCATCTATAAACAGTTTTATAATCTGTAAGTCTATGTTTTATAATCTATCATCCAGAATTGGTGAAGGATTAGATTATATCAATGTTTTAGGAACATATAGATTATATAGATATTTTAGGAATATAAAAGTTGGAAAATTAATTTTAGTTAGTTTAGCCATTTGGAATTGCATTTAGTTACTTGTAACAGCCCTTAATAGTGGCTTAAATAATCAAATGATTTATTCTTTTATGAAAAAATAATCTAAAAGTAGGCTCCCCAGTGAGCCATAAAATCATCAATGTCCAAGGTTTCTTCTGATTATCTGCCTTGCCCTTTTTTGATGTGCTCCATCTTTGAGTTGGCACCATGACTGCAAGAAAGCTTCTAGATGTCCAGCCATCTTATTCACTTTCCAGGAAGAAAGCAGGGGAAGAGAAAGGGGCAAAAAGGAAGTTTCCCTAGTTGCATAATCTTATTTGAAATGTCTTGTAAAAATATTTCAGAAGCTTACCCGTTGACTTCCATTTTCATACTATCAATCACACCTAACTACAAAGGAGCTCATTGTTACCTTGAATAAAAACAGATCTGTGTTACTAAAGATGAGAAGAGTGAGTATTGGATGAGCTGATAGCAATCTCTGCCAGAGGTTCTTTCTCTTCTCATTCTGCAAAACATACGTTTTCCCTCCATTTGATATGTAAAAATAATTTTCTGACACCTAACTAGGGAGGTGTAAGATATCTGCAAGGAGAACTATAAATCACTGCTCAGAGAAATCAGAGATGACACAAACAAATGAACAAAACATTCTAGGCTCATGCATAGGAAGAATCAATATCATTAAAATGGCCATATTTTCCAAAGCAATTTATAGGTTCAATGTTATTCCTGTGAAACTACCATTGAAATTCTTCAAAGAATGAGAAAAAACTATTTAAAATTCATGTAGAACTAAAATGGAACCCAAATAGCGAAGGCAATCCTAAGCAAAAAGAACAAAGCTGGACATATCATGCTACCCAACTTCAAACTATACTATGAGGTGATGATAACCAACACAACATGGCACTGGTACAAAAACAGAGACATAGACCAATGAAACAGAATAGAGAATCCAGAAATAAGACTGCACACGTACAATCTGATCTTAGCCTTGACAAAGAAAAAAAAGCAATGGAGAGGGGACTCCCTATTCAATAAATGGTGCTGGGAGAACTGGCTTGCCCTGTGCAGAAGATTGAAATGGGACCCTTTCCTTACATCATATGCAAAAATAAACTCAAGATCAATTAAAGGCTTAAATGTAAATCCCAAAACTATAAAAAAACCTGAAAGACAACTTAGGCAATATCATTCAGGACAGAGGCACAAGCAGATATTTCATGATGGAGACGCCAAAAGCAATTGCAACAAAAGCAAAAATTGACAAATGGGATCTAATTAAACTTAATAGTTTCTACACAGAAAAACTATCAACAGAGTAAACAGACAAACTACAGAATGGGAGCCAATTTTTGAAAACTATGCATCAACAAAGGTCTAATATCTAGCATCTATAAAGAACTTAAACAAATTTACAAGAGAAAAAAAACATTAAAAAGTGGACAAAGGAGATGAACAGACACCTTTCAAAAGAAGACATACATGTGGCCACAAGCATATGAAAAAAAGTTCAACATCATTAATCGTTAAAAGAGAGCAAATCAAAACCATAATGTGATACCATCTCACACTAGTCTGAATGGCTATTATTAAAAAGTCAAAACAAAACAAAACAGATGCTAGTGAGGTTGTGGAGAAAAAGAAATGATTAAACACTTTTGGTGGGAATGTAAATTAGTTCAACCACTGTAGAAGACAGTATGGCAATTCCTTAAAGACCTAAAGACACAAATACTATTTGACCAAGCAATACCTTTACTGCATAGATACACAAAGGAATATAAATTATTCTATTATAAAGACATATACGCTTGTATGTTCATTGCAGCACTATTCACAAAAGCAAAGACATGGAACAACCTAAATGCTCACGGATGATAGACTGTATAAATGGTATATATACCATAAATAAATATGGTACAAATACATCGTAAATACTATGCAGTCATAAAAAAGAATGAGATCATGTCCTTTGCAGGGACATGAATGGAGCTGGAGGCCATTATTCTTAGCAAATTGACACAGGAACAGAAAAACAAATACTGCATGTTCTCTTATAAGTAGGAGCTCAATGATGAGATACATGGACACACAGAAGGGAACAACACATACTGGGGCCTATTGGAAGGTGAAAGATGGGAGGAGGGAGAGGATCAGGAAAAGTAATTAATAGGCACTAGGCTTAATATCTGCGTGATGAAATAATCTTAAAACAAACCCCTATGATACAAGTTTACCTATGTAACAACGGTATTAATCTCTAAAACAAATTTTTAGAGAAAAATTATTTAATATAATTAAATATATAAAAATTTATATATTATATATATAATATTTTAATATAAAAATATGTCTTAAAAAATTAAAATCACTGTTTAGGCACTTATTTCCATCTGTTTGCTAATATTGTAACAGCATAAAATTTTAACCCTGAGGAAACATTAACCATTTCCGTGTGAGCTATTCAAAGCATAATTCAGATCAGTAGCAATTAATGGTCTAATTTTTTGCCACTTAAGTATAAAAATTAAGAGTAAGAGTAAATGTTTCTATACATTTATAGAAGTTCAACAGATTAATAATATGGATATATAATTTAATAATTAAGATGACATAGTTTGTCTTTTTTTGTTTCTCTAGTAGTCACTTTGATTGCATTTTACAAAATTATTTATTCATGACACGTTGAAAATTTAAAAATAGATAGAAATGGAAATTTTACTTATAACCTTTTCAGTTTTTAGATAAGAGTCGTAAAGTATGTAAGGCTGTGATATGATCCTATAAATATAATACAATAATTATAGAACCCATTTTTCTAGATCAACTGTGTAATAACAATCATGTTATAAGTTCAAAATTACAAACTAGCAATCTCTTAATACCTAAGCATTGCAACATAATAGCTTTGCAAAATTTTCATCACATTATAATTATTTGTTCAGTAAATTGTAGTGAAAAAGTGTAACCGAATCACTGCTGAAAGTTGGAGTCTCAAAATTGGCATTTTGGAGGGATGAGGTAGGATAACTTGGGCTAGATAATTTTTCTTTTTTTAATTTTTATTGTATTTTATGTTTTGGGGTACATGTGAAGAACATGCAAGATTGTTGCATAGGTACACATGTGGCACTGTGATTTGCTGCTTTCCTCCCCTTCACTTATATCTGGCATTTCTTCCCATGCTATCTCTCCCCAAGTCCTCACCTCCCACTGTCCCTCCCCTATTTCCCCCCAACAGACCCCAGTGTGTAGTGCTCTCCTCCCTATGTCCATGTGTTCTTATTGCTCATCACCCGCCTATGAGTGAGAACATGCGGTGTTTGACTTTGTGTTCTTGTGTCAGTTTGCTGAGAATGATGGTTTCCAGGTTCATCCATGTCCCTACGAAGGACACGAATTCATCGTTTTTGATGGCTGCATAATAGGATCACCTGTTTGTCAAGCTAGCTTCTTGCTGTAGATCCTCATTACTAATTCCACCTGCTCAAAGAGAAATCTTTAAGGATTTAGCCATTTTTCATTGATTTCCACAGAAGGCAACATTTTCCTCTAATGTAATCCAACAAGCACAAAATATTGGTTGTGTGTATTCCTATCAAGAAGAAATCCTCATATTTCCTTTTTTTTTTTTAACCACAGTGCTCAGGAAGCTGGCACAGCCTTCCACTGTGACAGAAGAGGGTTTTCATCACCCCTATTGAGCAGAAACACTTTCTGATTGAGATCTGAGCTGGAAATGGATGAAAGGTATGTCATTTCACCTTTCTGAACCTCAGTTTCCTTATCTATAGAATGGTTGTAGCAGAATTCAGAAATTATTTTAGTAGCTAATACATGATGATACCTGAATTTCCTGCATGAAAAAATATCCTGCCACTCCCCCACCAGAGAACACCTGTGTCTTTCACCTTATTAGTGAGGAAAAAAACAAAACAAGAATTTGGTTTTAGGCTAAGGTATTTTAGTGGAAAGAACACAGTCTGAGAGCCAGGCCTAGACGCCCAGGTTCAAGACTCCATCCTGGCATTATCTGGTCATGAACTCTTGCACTGACTGTGTTCCCATCTGTCAAATGAAAGCTCAAATCTGGAACAACAACAATTTCACTGGAGCTCCAACAAGATGCTTCAGGGACCACAGAGGATAAGGCTGAACACTGGGGACCTTCTCCCCTCCCCATCGTCAATCCATTTCTACCTGAACTATTTCCCATCATCTGTTATATATATTATGTAGTCACATCACATTTCAGTTAATAAACAGGACCATTACTTAAGCAGATTAAGTGTAAAAACCTCCCTTATCATTCTATGCTTCTGTAACATGATCCTTTTTGAAATCATTTAAAAATATTTTTGTAAGATAAAAATGTAGTGCTTGTGGTAAAATGCTAGGGAAGGGGAAGGGGAAGGGAATATGGATGATTAACCGAAGTATTTAGTGGAGAATAATAAAAAGTAATAAAGGAATAAAGGGATATCCTCCTCTGGGACTTCGGTTGGGATACAGCACTCCACCCAAGCCCTCTACAACCCACAGAACAGGAGATCTTCGCCAGGCTGAAAAGCCTCAGCGAGCTGCCTGAACAGAGCAGAACAGCAACTTCGGCCAGCGCCAGGTCTGTCAGCATAGATCTAGGCAGAAGCACTGGCTGATGCGAAAGCCAGAAAGCCAACTGGATGGATCTACCCTGCCCCGAGAGGGAAAAGGAACTGAAAACAGGGAAACAGCCCATATGGCAGGACGGGTCCCCCACCCCCTCGACTAAGCCCAGCAGACTGAAAAAACCTCTCACACCACAGTTTTGCACCTAGAGAGCAACCAGGAACGATCCAGCTCAGCGGAGGAGAGGCAGCCGCCATTGCAGAAGCCGGCCTAACTTTCCTGAGTAAATTAAAGAGGCAGCAGCTTCACTGAACCCGTGGCAGCCCAGCAGCGCTCTGCAGGCAGACAAAGGAAAGGCCGCCTCTCCAAGCAGCTACCTGAGATCAAAACTATATAAACCCAATGAGATGGGAAAAAGCCAGCGCAAGAAGAATGAAACCATCAAAAACCAGAACGCCTCTCCCCCACCACAAAATCACAGCTCCTCACCAGCAAGGGAACAAAGCTGGACAGAGAATGAATTTGATGAACTGAAGCAGGCTTCAGAAGGTGGATAATAAACTTCTCTGAGTTAAAGGAACATGTTCTAACCCAATGCAAAGAAACTAAAAACCTTGAAAAAAGTTTAGACAAAATGCTAACTAGAATAACCAGCTTAGAGAAGAACATAAACGACTTGATGGACCTGAAAAACATAGCACAAGAACTTCGTGAATCATACATAAGTTTCAATAGCCAAATAGATCAAGCAGAAGAAAGGATATTGGAGATTGAAGATCAACCCAATGGAACAAAACTAGAAGGCAAGAAAAGAGAACAAAGAATGAAAAGAAATGAATAAAGCCTTCAAGAAATATGGCATTATGTGAAAACACCTAATCTACACTGATCAGTGTACCGGAAGATGACAGGGAGAATGAATCCAACCTGGAAAACACTCTTCAGGATACTATCCAGGAGAATTTCCCCAACCTTGCAAGGTGGGCCAATATTCAAGTCCAGGAAATACAGAGAACACCACGACACTCCTCTAGAAGAGCAACCCCAAGGCACATAATCAGATTCACCAGGGCTGAAACAAAGGAAAAAATACTAAGGGCAGCCAGAGAGAAAGGTCAAATCACTCACAAAGGGAAGCACATCAGACTCACAGCGGATCTCTTGGCAGAAACCCTACAAGCCAGAAGAGAGTGGGGGCCAATATTCAACATCCTTAAAGAAAAGAACTTTTAACCCTGAATTTCACATCCAGCCAAACTAAGCTTCATAAGTGATGGAGAAATAAAATACTTTATGGACAAGCAACTGCTGAGACATTTTGTCACTACCAGACCTGCCCTACAAGAGCTCCTGAGGGAAGCACTAAACACAGAAAGAAAAAACTAGTACCAGACACTGCAAAAAAAGAAACAAATGGTAAAGACCAATGATGCAATGAAGAAATTACACCAACAAAAGAGCAAAACAACCAACAAGTGATAAAATGGCAGGATCAAATTCACACATAAAAATATTAACATTAAATGTAGATGGACTAAATGCCCCAATCAAAAGACACAGACTGGCAAATTGGATAAAAAGCCAAGAACCATCAGTGTGCTGTATTCAGGAGACCCATCTCACATGCAAAGACACACACAGACTCAAAATAAAGGAATGGAAGAAGATTTACCAAGAAAATGGAGAGCAAAAAAAAAGCAGGGGTGGCAATTCTCGTCTCTGATAAAATGGACTTTAAACCAACAAAGGTCAAAAGAGACAAAGAAGGACATTACATAATGGTAAAAGGATCAATACAACAAAAAGAACTAACTATCCTAAATATATAGGCACCCAATACAGGAGAACCCAGATACATAAAGCAAGTCCTTAACAACCTACAAAGAGACTTAGACTCCTGCACAATAATAGTGGGAGACTTTAACACTCCACTGTCAATATTGGACAGATCAACGAGACAAAAAATCAACAAGGAAATCCAGGACTTGAACGCAGATCCTGACCAAGCAAAATTAATAGACATTTACAGAACTCTCAATTCCAAATCCACAGAATATACATTCTTCTGAGCACCACATTGCATTTACTCTAACGACCACATAATTGGAAGTAAATCACTCCTCAGCAAATGCAAAAGAACAGAAATCATAACAGTCTCTCAGACCACAGTGCATTAAACTAGAACTCAGGATTAGGAAACAAACTCAAAACCACACAACTTCATGGAAATGAACAACTGGCTTCTGAATGTCGCCTGGATAAACAATGAAATGAAGGCAGAAATAATGATGTTCTTCGAAACCAATGAGAACGAAGACAAAACATACCAGAATCTCTGGGACACATTTAAAGCAGTGTCTAGAGGGAAATTCATAGCAATAAATGCCCACATGAGGAGCAAGCAAAGGTCTAAAATCAACACATGATCATCAAAATGGAAAGAGTTAAAGGAGCACAATCAAAAAACTCAAAAGCTTGCAGAAGACAAGAAATAACTAAGATCAGAGCAGAACTGAAGGAAACAGAGACACAAAAAATTCTTCAAAAAAAAAAATCAATAAATCCAGGAGCTGGTTTTTTTGAAAAGATCAAAAAAATAGCCCACTAGCCAGATTAATAAAAAAGAAAAGAGAGATGAATCAAATAGGTGGAATTTAAAAATGATAAAGGGGACATGACCACAGATTCCACAGAAATAAAAACTACCATCAGAGATTACCACAAACAACTCTATGCACACAAACCAGTAAATCTAGAAGAAATGGATAAATTCCTGGACACTTGCACTCTCACAAGACTAAACCAGAAAGAAGTTGAAACCCTGAATAACCAATAACAATGGCTGAAGTTGAGGTGGCAATTAATAGCCTACCAAACAAAAAAAGCCCAGATCCAGATGGGTTCACAGCCGAATTCTACCAGCCACACAAAGAGGAGCTGGTACCATTCCTTCTGAAACTATTCCAAACAATACAAAAAGAGAGAATCCTCCCCAATTCATTTTATGAGACCAACATCATCCTGATACCAAAACCCACCAGAGAATCAACAAGAAAAGAAAATTTCAGGCCAATATCCATGATAAACATGGATGCAAATATCTTCAATATAATACTGGCAAACTGAATGCAACAGCAAATCAAAAAGCTTATTCATCATGATCAAGTAGGCTTCATCCTGGGGATGCAAGGCTGCTTCAACATACGCAAGTCTATAAATGTAATCCATCACATAAACAGAACCAAAGACAAAAAACACATGATTATCTCAATAGATGCAGAGAAGGCCTTCGACAAAATTCAACAGCATTTATACTAAAAACCCTCAATAAACTACGTATCGATGGAACA